>CABFOQ010054716.1:14756-61846 GCA_900660455.1 Gephyroberyx darwinii
CAGTGACACGCTCCTGCAGATTCCTCCTGTACAACATCAGGAGGATTCGCCCCTTCCTCACCGACAAGGCAGCGCAGGTGCTCATCCAGGCTCTTGTCATCTCTTGCCTGGACTACTGCAACTCTCTCCTTGCTGGTGCCCCGGCGTCTGCCATCAGACCTCTGGAGCTTGTTCAGAAAGCTGCAGCTCGTCTGGAAGTTCAATCGCCCCAAGTTCTCCCACACAACTACCCTTCTCCGTTCTCTTCACTGGCTCCCTGTAGCAGCTCGCATCCAGTTCAAGACTTGCATATATGCTTATATGCTTCACTTATTTGTCTGACCTCTTGTTTACTTGCTTCACTTACTTGTCTCATTTGTTTAGTTAAAAAGTAGGTAGCTAACTTATTGCCCTTTTACCTCAGCACTGGTTCTGCTTTTAGATGCTTGTTTAGGAAGGAAATGCATTTATGATTTTTGGTGACTAGTAGTTCTCTTGCATACCTTTGTTGAATGCACTTATTGTAAGTCACTTTGGATAAAAGCGTCTGCTAAATGACTGTAATGTAATGTAATGTAGGCTATTTGATATGTTTGAAATCAAGGAACAAAGTTGGCATTTGGACAGTTTTGAAATTCCAGCCTGGGGCACAGTTCTCTAATGTGGGAGATATTGCATTTGCCAGGACCCATCATGACAGAGTGGTCCTTCTACGAGCCTTTGAAGGCTGGAGAAACGAGTGGTGGACGTCCAGGAAGGAGTGGAGCCTTACGGTGCGGGCAGAGTGTCATTACAGGTCAGTGTGTAGCTCCTGGAATCTCAGGGGTACTGGTGACCAAATCACACCGTAACCTTCCACTACTATGTCTCAACAAGTTGGTCAAAGCTGGCTGTATGACTATGCCAATGATGTCTTCTATGTTGTAGGTATTACCTTTATAACCGGATTTTCCATAGCTGGCAGAGGTTTGTGACTTTACAGAGGGAGAAGAAGAAGAAAGTCCAAAGTGCTAAATCTTGTGGTATGGAGATCCTGACTTATTTAATGCATTTGAGAGTGCACTCGCTTTGTGTCATAATCTTCAAGCCTTGGGTTGTCAGAAATCACAGGCAGCAGTTGTGTCCTTAACCTCTTTGTTTCCTTTACCAGCTGATGGGCAACGGATGCGTCTGGTTTGGGACAAGTGGGAGGTCTTCGTAGAGATGAGGCGAATGAAGGGCAGAATGCTTGAATCTGCTCTTCAACTGAAGAGAATAACAACTCTACGGTAAAATATTGTCAGATTACTATTCTCTCACAGATTAGAGCTACACTGAAAAATACTGACTGAGTGGGTCAGTAGTTTTACAACTGTTTTACCTATGCAGTTCAGTGTGGAGCTTGTGGCAGACTAAGCTGCAGCAGCATCATGACTTTTATGCTTTCGAGGACCAGGCCCTGCAGCACTGGGCACTGACTTTACAGAGCAGGGTAAAGATCCAACACACACATAAATAGTAAATTATAAGCTTTTTTTTCAGCCTTGTTTTGTCCTCATAGTATTTTGTTACTTTGTGTGGCGTGCTGTCCTTTTTGTCATAGGCATGGTTTCAGTGGAAAGAAATGCACACAGCTGCCTGCTCTCAGAGAGAGAACGAATCCAAGGCTTCACTCCACTTCATCCGTGGGCTGCAGAGAAAAGCGTTGTTTCAGTGGAGAAGTTATGTATCCTGCCGTCAAACCAAGAAGAAGCCACAAGGTCATTACTAATTACCTGTCTTTCTTCATTGAAATATATTATGAGCTCATACAGATGTGCATATCTAGGTGCTTGTTTGCCTCTTTAAGCTTTATTTCTCATAGCTTTCCTCTAATATTGCTATTCTGACTCTGTGATCCAGCGTTGGCTGTGCATGCCTGGCATCTCAGACTGGTTAGGATGTGTTGGAGAAAATGGCACAGTGGGTTGTATCGCAAACAGAGCAAGGAGGACCGATGGCAAGCTGCAGAACATTTGGCAAAATTGAGCACACAACGCAGAACACTGGAGCGCTGGAGAACCTGTATCCTAATCCACATGCAAACAAACATAACTTCCTTTCTCGTACCAACCACAGCGTCATACATAGTGAGCTGTAGGCTAGGATGTCCCTCTGATTAGCAATACCGTGCTGTTTGATTCTTGAGCTCATCAGTAGATGTGAAGCTGTGCAGGGAGGAAGCTGAAAGAAACCTCAGAGCAAGTCAACACCACAATCATCATTTACTGGTACGAAGCAAAGAAAATGAATGAACAAATACAAGACAGTAGTACAGAGAAGTATCATTTCATGTATTTATTCCAGTGTATTCTTGTTACAGCGTGCTGGATTGCGGGGGCTGTCTCTTAATGTCAGCGGGAGCAAAGCACATCGACTTAACAAGCTTGTGGCTGTCCAACATTACCGTCAAACTGTAAGTGTTGAACATACTATTATCTCAACAATGTAGTGCCAGTAAAATAGTAACAAGGTCTTGTGCATTTTGTTTTTTTTGTGTGTGTGTTTTTTTTATAGATAACAAACAAACATTGGAGACTCTGGCAGGACCATCTAGAGCAGGCTGAAGACAAGATGATTCATCCGCAAATAGAAATGGCACTGACACACTACAGGTGTTTTTATTAGATTTTCTCTATCTCTGATATTACCTACACCCTGGAGTGTATATTCACTGGTAGAAACAATATCTCATCTTTCAAACATGCAGTAAATATGTTATTGCCATGCACGCAATTTGTAATTGTTTTTTACTTGACAGCACTTCACTGCTGAACAGCTGTTTTCACCACTGGAAGGAGAAGCTTGCTGAACATGGATACATAAAGGTAAATACAAGGGTCTGATGGACAATACAACATAAATATTCCAGAACAAAATTTGAAATGCTGATATAACTTTGTGATAGAGGGTCATTTCCTTACATCAGCCACTCATATTTAGCTTTTATTGCTCTGATGACTAATTTCTTTACATTTGAACAATTAACTCCTTTTTTCATTTTTAACATAATATCACAGTTAATAACTTTCTTTAGAGATTTATCGTAACTTACCATAGCTGATGCAAAACATAGACAAATATTGGCTCATATCATATGTGTGTGATATATCTGTTTAATCCTAATTCCTATATACATATTCCTATGTTCCTATGTACCTGTAGGTAATTCACAAAAATACTAATTTTTGACTAGGGATTAGAGCATCGTGCAGATGCCTGGTTTGCTGAACACATGTTGCCACAGCGTCTCAACTCCTGGGTTGAATTCACCTTGCAGAGAAGACTGCATAAGATGAGGAGAGAGAAGGCTGAGGTCTATAATCAGTGAGTTACCATCTTTTTCTCAGATGTTGACCTGCTCAGGTTAGAGTTGTACAAACCAAGGAAGGTTATTGCCTTATCTGCCCTGTTTGTTCACTACCTTAAAGGCAGCGTCAACGCGCATGGGTGTTCTTCACCTGGTGGGAACAGTCAGAGAAGCGGAAGGAGCAGAGGCTCTCTGAGCGGATGGTATGCCAGACATAACTGGACGCACAAAACTCTATGTTGATGATAAAGGACGCACGGCTGTGGTGCAGACACAGAAACATGACATAGTTCTGCTGTTCCTAGGCAATGCTACATGAGGAGCGGTGGTGTGTGCATAGAGCCTGGGCTTACTGGAGGCAGCGGACACAGCAGCAGATTGATGACAGGGAGAAATGGAGGGCTTCAGACAATCTGTACACGCACAGGCTTCTTCACAAGACGATAAAACAATGGAAGGAAAATAGCGCTGAGTTGCGGGACAGGTGAACAGAACTTAATGCTCTTGAAGTGATTGATTGGTATGAGTACAAGAACACTAGAAGGGTCAGCTCTCTAGCCAGTTGGCGAACTGTTTTGTTTATTTGTTTGTTTGTACACCAGGAGAAACCGAGAGGAGCAGGCTTGTCATCAGGGTGACCTGCGCTGCATGAGATGGGCTATGGATAGCTGGCAAAAGGTGCTGTTCTCTTCTTTGTGATGTCTACTGTCCATACCATCTTTGACAGTGTCCTCTGGAAATATTGGCACCCTGTGTATCTGTTTACATAACTGATAGGTCTGATAGGTTTCAGTGATTCCATCATGAAACTCTTTGTATCTTCCTATGAGATGTTCTGTTAAGCATCGATGGCAGCCTGTGCACTGTGCCAATGGTGCCAGAGCTCAGATGTGTCAACATTTAGCTTGCATTTTCCCGACAAGATGGCTGGTCGACGACGGCTATCCATCGCTCATATATAAGCATTCCACGGCCATTCTGTTCTCGTAAAACAAAACGATAGTTGGATAGTTTAGTTATATTTATGTTCAGTTTCATTTTAAGAAAAATGGAGAAAGGACAGGTTTAGATGATGAAGCAAATGTCACAGTTGTACCAGTGACTCTGGTGTGCTTGATCAGTTTGTTCAGAGCCAAAGGGTGAAGAACAACAGGCTGGAGCAGATGCAGCACTACTATGAAGTTAAGCTTCTCAAACATGCCCTTCAGGCCTGGAAGGTACATCAACACTTGCGATAGGCAACGTAGTCACAGGTTTTATAAGATCAAAGCAATAAATATTATGCTAAAGCTGAGACACTGCACCTTCTTGTATCCACAGGAGCACCACCTACAGATGGCCCAGATCTATGGTCATGCAGAGGAACTCCACAGACTGCAAACGCAGAGCTTTCTGAGGTAGTAACCACAAACACTGATATTGTAAAACCTGAAGTCAGAATCTCTACTCCAATGTGGGTTGTGCAGAGTAAGGGATTAGTCTGTGTCAATTACTCCCTCTTCTGTTTCTATTCTCTCCAATCTCTCTCAATCCCACGTCTCCCCAGGAGGGTTCTAGCTGTGTGGAGGGAGAATGCAGTGCTTCTGGCAGAGGCCAGGGTCACAGAGCGAAGAGCACAGAGTCACTTCCAGCGCTGCCTTCAAATTAAGGTTGTAGAGCAGTCTGCTGACCATGCTTTCACCTGCAAGACTACCATGGGGATTCCTTTGTTTGTGCTTATTGCTTACTCCGTTCTAATTTCCCAGGTGTTTCTTGCTTGGAGAGGTGCTACAACACATGCTGTGTCAAAACGCCACCAGCAGGGGGAAGTATTAACCAGGGCTCAGAGTCTGATAAATCAAGGTAACTAAGTTAGAGATACTACATGATTTTGATATGTGAATGTCACTTTCCACTCTATCAAATTAATTCTTACCATTTTGCTATTTTTAAAAGAAATATTTATACAGAGGTCTTCAGTTTTTAATGCATTTCAAGCACTCACAGCCCTACAGCTTTGACGGGGGGAATTCATGTCATACATGTGTTTTGATTTGCTCTCACCTTCACTGTTGACAGATGATTGGCTGAATTCCAACAATGATAAATCATACATCAATGACTAGGACGGCTAGACGCCCCACACCTGGGAAACCATATGTGACGCTTTTTTTCCCACAGTTTATTAGTGACAAACTCACTGAAAATTTAAGTTTGAAACTTCTTGTGAACATCCATTATAACAATTCTTGATTTCCTTTAAAAAAATAATGTTTCTTCTGACGAATCTGACTAAGTAATCAACACAAGACTCACCAAATTGTCCCAAACCAAAGCAGATCATGGGATTCTACAGATGGCTGTAGTATCAGAGTTAACGTCTTTCCTTGTATCTGTAACATTTCCTCACCACTGATTTGACAACTATATATTAATGCAGAAATCACATGTTTCTTTACCGTTTTAAGATTTAGTATATGTGAACTAGATCTCTAACTCTTGATGTTCTTTGTGATTAGTGCGGCTACAGGAGACTTTCAGGCAATGGAGGAAGAAAACAAGAAAGGCTCTGAAGGACAGGATAGGCATGGAAAAAGCCAGGCGGCACCATCATTCCAAACTTCTTTCTGGAGCTTTGAAAGCATGGAACAGGAATCACCACCAATATCAGAAATATGAGGTTAACGCTTCGTCCAGTTCATGAGATTTATAACAGCCATGCTTTTGGCTTCATACTATCCCATGCTTTGTTAAATCTGATTATTCTATAGATGATGAAACGACATGGAATCCTGTTGCTGAGACTGAAGACGTGCCAGAGATACTTTGAACAGTGGAAAATTGAGGTTAGCTTCCTTTTCACATTCTTAACACTTACAACTGGTATTAATGTGGTTACATTTGGTGAAGGTAAACCCCTTGCAGTGACTCAGTGTTTTACTTCCTTCTCACAGCTGCAGCACAGGAGGAGAGAGGCTAAGCAGACAGAGCTAGCCCTTTGGCACTGGTCCCTCACTCTTCAGGCCAAGGTAAAACCTGTGCGCACATTCTTCTAGCCTCACTAGAAAATTTACCAGACAAAAGAGTAGGAACCTTCCTGAGCTAATTGCTGCCAATTCACCATATTAGAGCCCTGCTAAGTGCATGGATGTTTTTCTTGAACGACATCATTGTTTGTTTGCTGAACCTGCTGCAGGTGTTGTATGCATGGAGGCTGTGGATCACAGAGAAGCACAGGAAGCGAGAGCGTGTGGCCAGAGCTGCACAGTTCTACAGAGACCAGCTGCTGAGGGAGGGAGTAGCACACATTCTCATACACACCAGTCACATGAGGAGCCTCACTTCTAGCCGAGCACAGCACAGCCAAGAGCAAGTGGGTTTGTGTGCCTGTGCATGTGTACGTAATCAATTCCATGTGGTTTAACATGCAGGTCAGTATCATTTTGTCAATTCTGCCTCTGTTGTGCAGAGCTCACAACACCTCCAGAGAGTGGTTCACCGTTGTGCCATGCGGTGGAAGCAACAGGCACTATGTAAACCAGGCAGGGTGCAAGAGGTCAGAGAGGGACCTCCTAAAAAGAGTGTGACCTTCTGTTTGCCCACACCTGGCTCAAAGAGCATGTCACATGGAGTTTCCTGGTCTGACTCAGCGGAGCAGGGAGCTGATGACAGTGTGTTCAGCAAGCTGTGAGTGTGTGTGACAGTCTAAGCCAACATCAGGGTGTAAATCTGTGTTAAAAACATGGACTCTCTCTTAGTGTTTGTGATTTTGTTTGCAGGACTCTGACCCATACTCCTAGACTTCAGCCACGTCGCTCCAAGGAACTGCTTGACTCACCAGTGTTGCAACATGATAGGTATAGGTACCCACTTTTTAAAACTTTTTTTGTAATTAATCTTGTATATGCCAGATCCTATATTATCAATATAGACTACATATCCCTTGAATATTACAGATATATTAAAAGTGTGTCTATTGACATTGAAACATTCTGTTACACAAAAATAGCTAGCACTAGGCAGGAAGCACTGGCAACAGCTTTTTCTCTTTATGCTAGCACCCAAAGGCAGTCAGTGGTCACCAACACTCACCCGATTACAGTTCCACACCCCTTGGGGCCAAGTTCTCCTCTCCACAAAGGCTATACCCCGATGAGGTCCTGCCTCCAGCCTCCTACAGTCCCAATTTCTCCAAGGCCTTTACCTGTGACCCAGAGATGCTCTGAACCTCACATGTCCTCTGTGGATTCCTCCCATGGATTCCAAAACCAAGACGTTCTTTTACCTCCCTCCTCTTTCATGACCACCAATACTAAGGTAATTGCATCTCTTGTCTTAGACATGAATAACAGTTTACTATTTGTGCACTGCTAAATAAAGTGACTTGGCCTGTACAATCTTTATTCCCCAAGTTGAGGACAGTCAGCAACTCAAGCCCTGGAGACACCACACTTGTGCCTCCCCATCAGTTCATCCTTCCCTTTAACCACCAGTCATCAACTGATTCAGGTATGGCAGCTATACTTTTCTGTCCCAGAACCAGTGACTTTTCTTCCAGTATAGAAAACCTCAGTGAAGCCAACTGTTGTGATGCTTCTTCAAGGGGTACGCCTGAGAGCATCCAATGAAGAAGTTGACGTTCATAATGTAGAAGAGGAGCCTGTTGAGGCCGAGGCTGATCCAACATCAGTCCTGACTAAAGAACTGCTCAGCATTCGAATGGACATGAACTGCTTCCAGCAGGACAGGAAGCAACTCCAGTAAGAATTGTCCATCCTTGAGAAGTTTCTCCATCCTCTTCATTTTGGTACTGATACATTTTTGTTTAATGTGTGTCTGTGTGTTCAGGGCATGGGAAAGACTGAAAGAGGTATTGAAAACCTGGCTGCAAACCAGTGCAACAGAAGAACAAATAGAAAAGAACACTGTTTGTCAGGAGTTGAAGGAGGTAAGAATGACTCAAGATAGTCATTGGTTTTATGTTAAACCTTTTATGCAATTAGCATTCACCAATACACAGGATAAGATGTTGGAGTGCTTGTATGTGTATGGAGTGTAATTTCTGACGATTTGCTTTCCTTGATGGAAATCAATACATTTCTTTGACTGCTCCACTTATCGTCCAGTAAGGGAATCTATTTATATATTTGAGCCTGATGTTTCCCATCATTAATCATGAAAATACAAAATACATAACCTTAACCTGCAAAATACATAACCTTTTCCAGATTGGAAAAGAAGATATGTGTTAAGCTCAGCAAGTACCATACATGTATCAAAGACAATTTTAGTGGTATGATAAATAACTAGGTGATAAAGTGGCATACGTAAACCTACTCTAACTGCCATTCTGGACCTACATGGGTTAATTTGTTACTGATGGCTCAGATTTTGCATGCATTCTTCTGATGCCTCATTGGAACCATAAATTCTTTGCTATGAAAAATTAAGCAATCAGAGGTTACATAGAAATGTATGAAGTGACTGACACTTTTATTTTTAGATGGCTTTTATATTGTGTCACAGCTGTTATGTTTTTGATGTTGACAGTTAGAGGAGTGCATAAACAGACTGTCCGCTGAAGTGGCAAAACGGAAGCCACAAATGCTTCTCCATGCAGCGAGGGTCCAACATTTACAGACTCTCCTCGGCTCAGGAGATGCCTTTCTCAGCAGGCCACCAGAAGAGAGTGAAACCGATCAGTCTGTGCTCACAACATGACAGGAAGTGATTACACCTGCTTGTTTTGGGGACAGTCATTCATCTGTCTATATCATGTTTAATGAAATAGCATGATTATTAGAGAATAAACTTGCTGATACATATTTTGCACTAAGCCTGCTTCTTGTTATCTTTGGGTTATATGGATGACATTAAGTGTTTTACACCTTTTACACCTTTAATTGTCTATGTGCACAGAATTTATGTACGTGTAAAAAATGCTTTTTAATATGTGTTGTCCCACAATTCCACGGTCCGCTTGTGAGCAAAATTTTAACATCCAGGTTATGACTAGCTGTCACATTTTCCTTCATAGTGCGATTGCCTGTAAAACTGACTCTTGGCATATCCAAAACATTAAAGACAAGTTCCAAAAAGCAGCCCTCACGTCTACACTTTAAACCCACAAAACTGTTTGGATTTGGGGAGTCCGTGTGACAGATGGTGTTAAATATTTTCCATATGTGTGCAAAAAGTTGCTTTACTATTTCCAGAAGAGCTCCGCTTGCACAATACTTTCTATTTTCCGTTAGTGCCACTGCCTCTCTTGTCTCTAATCCTTTTGAAAATTCGTGCAGGAATATCAACAGTTTCAGACTGGCAAAAAGGACAGCTGTGTGCTGTCAAACTGCTTAAGATACATTTGTACACATATTTGTGTTTAATCAACAACAGGGCATGATGCGAGCACTTCATGCAATTTTACTCTTTCTCATCTTTCTCTACTGCATCTGGGGTAAGTGTTGTCTTACTGTGCTAGCTCTTTCACTCACATTGTTTATTTGATCATATTCAGTGTTGTGTTGTTGAACATAAGGCTCAGGATGTACTTAATCCTTAAAGAGTTGTTTTCTTGTTGACTTATTAAAACTGATTTAAACAAATAAAAGTTGTATAAATAAGTACTCTATTTTTTTTCCTCCAACTTAATGGTGTATACAAAATCAGCTGCAGATTTTGTCAGATAATGAATGCATTGAAAAATGACGTTATATGCATGTTGATAGCATTTGGCTAAATTCTTCACCCAAATGTATATTAATCCTCTCACTGACTGTTAATGTTTTACCAATATTTATACTGATAGATTGTTATTCAGTGTGAAAATATTGCTTGCATGACAGCCAAGAAGATGCGGTGGTGTACAGTGTCAGATCCAGAGCAGAGGAAGTGTGCCGAGCTAGCGAAAGCTCTAGTGGCAGTGTTGTCTCCAGCTGCTGTGGCAGCTTTTGCCAGACTCTCATGTGTACGCGCCTACAGCACCACTGACTGCATCAATAAGATCAGGGTGAGCCAACTTTCACCTGAAACACAAAAACAAAACAATTTCAGGCCAAGTTCCAATCTAGCAAAAATGATCTGCAAGTCACTGTAGCATATTTCTAGTTATGTTTTTTTTGTTATTTTGTGTGCGTGTATATACGTATGTACTTTTTACACATGAACTTTTCTGGAGCATTTTGTTGTGTTAGAGCCTGAATTCAAAATTAGGATTTCTGGACACAGAATACACAGAATAATCCATAATGTCAAAGGTATTTTTTTAATTTGCAAATTATTTCAAATTAATTAAAAATGAAAAGCTGAAATGTTTTGAATCAATAAATATCCAACCCCTTTGCCCCTCTCTCACACATCTGGGCTATATGGCAGATTGTCTAGAAGGAAGCCACTTCTGAAAAATGGCTCATGACAGCAGCCAAATGGGTTGTGAAAAACTCTGAAAGCATGAGGGAAAAGATTATGTGGTCTGATTAAGCAAAAACAAAAATTGAACTCTTCTAGCTGTAATGCAAAGTGCAATGTCTGGCAGAAACCAGGCATAGCTCATAATCCATCTAACACCATTGGAGAAAATGCCAAAATCAGAATGTGCCAAGCTGATACAGATGTATCAGTATTAAGTATTGAGTGAGTGAGTTGAATCCTTATTTAAATTAAATATTTATGTATTTCATTTCAGTATATTTGTTAAATCTGTAAAACCATATTTTCACTTGGTCATTATGGGCCATTTTCTGTACATAATCAAAATCTCAATCCATTTTCACTTCAGACTGCTTTTTGAAGGCTGTGTGTGTGTGTAATGTCAACAAGGCAACAGTAAACATGTCACCCCAACAAATAATGCAGTCCCCTTCTGAGTCAATGAACAATTTTTGGACAGGTTTTCTATAAATGAAAGGCCTGGAAAGGTATATGGACAGAGGAATGTCCCCAATGGAAGACCACTAAAGGAAAATAACAAGCTAACACTTGTGAAATGACGACTCACACTGTTGATTCATTTTTCCAGGCTAACCGTGCTGATGTAGTAACATTAGATGCAGGAGAAGTTTATTCTGCTGTGAAGCAATTTGGCCTCGTTGCTATCGCCAAGGAGATCTACAGTGATGGTAGGTTTAGTCAACGTTCTTGAGATACTTTGCCATCTCACTTCAGTATTAAAGTGTCAGAATACCTGTCTGTGTATGTCCACCTTTTCTCAACTGAATACCTCAGGAGGCTGTATTCTGTCTGTGGCTGTGGTGAGAAATGCCACCTTGGACATACGCTCCCTGCAGGGCCACAGGAGTTGTCACAGTGGGGTCCGATGGACAGCAGGCTGGAGTCTTCCACTCGGCTTCCTGCTGTCCCGCAACTATTTGATTTGGACAAAGGAGCAACCACTCAGCCAGGGTAAGGAGGCCGAGTGTGACACAAGCAAGAGAAAGAATACTACTGGGAGACATGAACCAGCAGCATCCAGTGCAAACAGTACAATGTGGAAGTCACCACTTGCAAATTGATGGATACTTCATGAAGCCTTTATTAGCATGCTTTGATTGTTATTTTGCAGTCAGGATAGTATCAGGATAATCGGATTAAAAATCCCATTTCTGCAAGTAAATGTAGCTGTATCAAGACTTTGTCCTACTGCAGTGGATCTATGATGAAATGTCCATTTTTACAGTCCTGTTTCACTTGTTTTTCTCCTCTCTGGCAGATGTCAGTACCTTTTTCAGTGCCAGTTGTGTTCCTGGAGCTGCTGCCATGGCGCCACCTCTGTGTGCCCTGTGCCAAGGCCAGAAGTCCTACATTCGCCAACGAAACTACCACTGTGAAACCTCCCACAGTGAGCCCTTTTACAACAGTCAAGGGGCACTCAGGTCAGATTGATTGAAGAGACCCATCAAAGTATAAACCTATTCTGGACGCAGGACATGTGTTTGGTACATTGTAAAATAACAGAACATTAGTGACTTTCTCCTATTCCCTCCTCTGTCATAGATGCCTCAGGTCTGGGGCAGGAGATGTTGCATTTGTGGACCACTTAGCCCTTGAAAGTATTGAAGGTAAATGCCTTTTTTGTCTGAAACTATTGTTGAAACTATTCCTTCTTGAAAGTGTCCTTCTACCTTTTCCTCCCCCCTCTCATATTCCTTCCTCCCTTTCTCCTCACAGAGAGTGAGAGAGAGGAGTTCAGATTATTGTGCCCAGATGGCACACATGCTCCCCTCAGCCACTACAGAAATTGCACTCTGGGACGTGGTCCAGGAGGGGGCATGGTCACCAGACCCAACTATCGCAAGATTGCTCGCAAATTTCTGGTGACAGTGCAGGTACTTTTTTTTTTCTTAATGATCATGTCTTAACTTTTTCCACAGATCCAATGACATCATTTGTTCTTGCCATGCTCCATGTCCTTGTTTCTTCTTTTTTTCCCCCCTTAAAGATTACTCAATGCCTTTACTGTATGTTAGATGTTGTTTGGCCAGCGAGGAAGAGAGAGGCAGCGCTTCCAACTCTTTAACTCGTCGTCTTTCGGGGAACTTGACCTACTCTTCAAAGACGCAACAGAGAAACTTGCTATTCTGCCAGATGACAAGGATGTCAGTCAGGTGCTCGGGCTGGATTATGTGGCACTCCTCAAGGGCCTTGGACATGAAGGTGCTTACCCACATGGGTGTGTGGTTGTTAGTATGGTTGTTATTATTTATATACAGTAATAAAACGGCTGTGATTGTATGACCTCGTTGAACTTGTGTGTGTGTGTGTGTGTGTGTGTGTGTGCGCGAGTGTAGGTAGCTCATTGGAGGACAGTGTTGTGCGTTGGTGCTGTATTAGCAATGCAGAGCAGAAGAAGTGCGAGCAATGGGCCCTCAGTATAAAGTCAGACCCGTTGGTGTGTGTTAGAGCAGTCTCAATGAGCGACTGTGTGGAGAAGATTAAGGTAAGTAATACAAATCACAGGGTATTAAAGTTTTTCGTCACACTCATAGTAAAGAATTATTATACAAGATGTGAGCACCTGTATACTGCCCAGCATCACTCACACTGCACAGCTCACTATTTACCACAGAGAGATGAGGTGGACGCTGTCTCGCTGGATGCTACTCATTCATTCATCGCAGGGAAATGTGGTCTTGTCCCAGTGGTGACAGAGTATTACGGTAAGGCTCCTTTCAAATTCCATTCTTCTCTTCAAAACACCTTCATGTGATCTTCATTACTAAAATAACATTTATTGAACTCATTGCACTGTCTTGTCTTGGACTCTCCCAGGAAAAAAATGTGTACCTGCCGAAGGAACGACCCACTTAGAGACAGATGGTAAGACGAACAGGAAAGAAACAAATGTCTAAATACCCCGATTGCAATAATCTTGATTGGTAATGTGATTATTGGTTTTACATTGAGCATCTCTCCTCAGTGTTGCCCTCAGTGGTAGGTGTGGCAGTTGTGAAGCGCTCCAGCAGGAATATATTCATTGGGAACCTTGGAGGGCGACGCTCTTGTCACGGCCACATGTACAGCCCCGCCGGCTGGCTGCTGCCCTACAGACACAATTTAAGCCTGGAACATAATAGCAGTTCCCCCTGTGATCCAAACCAAGGTACCGCTTCAGTTGATAACTCATGTTATCTCAATGTATAGTCCTCTAGAGAATATATTCAACAGCTTTATAGTTAACCTAGCACTCTGTTATACATAAATGTTTTGCACTCCTTAGTGTTGGCTGCATGTAAAGGCGCATCAGCTAAATACCTCATAAGTAACTGGTGGTCCACTTGCTCATCTCTCAGTGTACAGCAGTGTATTCTGGAAGGGCTGTCTTCCTGGCTCCCAGGGGAATCTCTGTAAAGTGTGTCTGGGGGGCATCGGGGAGGCCGCCACCAAACGCTGTGCCAACAACCACAATGAGCGTTATTATGGCAACATGGGGGCCTTAAGGTATGTGTGATGCCTGAATGATCGTTTTCTGTTCATTTGTGTTTAGGCCAGTGATTGCTATTGTAAAACATAATCCTTTACCCTACTGATTATTGATAGGTGCCTGGTTGGAGATGCCAGTGGCAAAAGCTACGGAGATGTGGCCTTCCTTGAGCAGCACAATGTCGAGGCCAACATTCTCAGTGAGAGATATTCAAAGTACAGCTTTGATGTGAATGCTTACATGTACCTTACATGTACCTTACATGTACCATATTACTGTCTGTGGTTCAGACATCATTAGAAATTAATAAATAAATAAATCTGTTCATAAATGAATGAACAGTGAGTATAAATGAATAAATAAACAATTAAGACCTAAAAAAATACTATACAATATATAGTCATTTATTTCCCTATTTATTTATTTCTGTATTTCTCCCTACCGTGGTGTGGTTGGATGCCCCTCACATCCAATTCTGATAAATGTAATTGAACCTTATTACTAGTCGGAGAACTCCTAGTTTGATTGTTGGACACCACGCCCACTGAAACATCTTATTTGCATATTATGGAGTAGCAAATACAGAAATAAATAAATACTGAAATAAAAGAATGGGGAAATAACTGAATAAGAAAATGTATTATTTATTTTTTCTTTCATACAGATTGTTTTGCTCATATATTTATTGATTTATTACTTTTGCTTTTTCATTTGTTTATTGGCAGATTTCCCTGCATATAATTTTATACATTTATTAGTTTTTGTATTTATTAATAGACTTATTTATTCGTGTATTTCTGATTATGGATTATGCCCTGCCACAATATTATTTGCCTTTGCCATGTTGTACTCCAGGTTTGAGCTCCACTGGATGGGCAGAGGGGTGGCTGTCTTCAGACTTTGAGTTGCTGTGTGGGGATGGTCGACATGCCCCGTTGTCAGAGTGGGAGAACTGTAATCTGGGAGTCATCCCACCTAATATCATCATGACACGGCCAGTGCTCACAGCCCGAGTGTACGACTTCCTCATGAAGTCACAGGTCAGGTTAATTAAAACAGAAATCTTCATAATTGAGATTAGTTCACTTTTTAATTTTAATCACAGTAATTTCATTCTTTTATCGCTAAATGTTTGTTTGGGTTTTTTTTTTTTTACTTCATAGGAAACTCTGGCTGCCAACCCAGACACAGAGTTCAAACTCTTTCAGTCCAAGCAATATGGAGAAAGTGATCTGCTGTTCAAAGATGCAACACAGTGTCTTGTCCACACAAGCCACATGGACTACCACACTATCCTTGGAGAAGAGTTTTACAGACACGCAGAAACTGTCTTCAACTGCACGCAGTCCGGTACGACTACCGTCTAATACGTTGTCTTAGATTGTTATGCATATCAAATTTAGAACTGAACTTCAATCCTTACACCATCCCTCTCACATGATGATGAATAATTCATTAACATTCATTTTCCCTATGATAGATATCTTGGAGTTTTGCAATCAGGACGTGTGCAGCATATTCTAACGGACAGAAAGAAGCAAACCAACATGTATGCAATAACTCTTGGCTGAAACCCTCATCCGCACATTTATTTACTCCAATACCAATTTGACTTCTGCAAACCATTCCTCGCTGGCATCATCTCTCTCTCACAACATAGATTACGGTCAGAAGTCAAAGCTTGGAATACTGTGGAAACTCCACTCACCATCATTCAACAACATATCTCTCTTCAGTCGTCACTTTTGCCTACAAGCTACACTGTCTTCTCTCATAAATATGGGTATAATACACAAACTGTAAATTCCTGAAGGATATGGAGAAGCCGTCAGCAACTCTCAAATCCCATTATAACTCAATTGATTGTCTTGGTTTCTTTTAAAGACACTAAATGTATTTGCTGTGGCAGTGGTTTCTGTCCATGTTTCAGAGGAAACAACTGCTGTGCCAGAAGTAAATCAAGGTATTGACAATGTCAATGTATGGACATATCTCAAATCAGGTTTTTCCTAAACTGTCAAATTCTTACATACAGTTATTATATTCCTCTATTTGTCAATAAGTCTCAAAATGAGAGTGAAACGGGGAACCATGAGATAGCTGGATACTAATCAAAAGTAGTGGTAAGTAACTGCTTCTCATAAGTAGTCTCAAAATCAATAGTCACAGTCCTGGAGAGTATGAAGTTTGACACATTTTTCAAATAATCTACACTTGTGAATGAAATGTATTAGCTTGAAGTTTAGGTTGTTACAAAGATATGCAAGCTCTGCACTGTATTATACTTAATTGTACCCACAATATGTAAAGCAACCCATAAAGAACTGAAAAATTCACAGTTGTTGGAAAGTTATTTGGTTTCAATGCTGTCTTTTCAGAAGGTATCTGTGTTTGAGCCAAAGTTGGAATTCAACCTTTCTTCTGAAGGAAGTCATTACAAGGGTACAATATTGGCTGGTTAGAGGTATCTGGTCTATTCTTCACTTAATGGATGGTAATGGAAAGGTACTGGATTGTAGTCGTTCATTCCAAAATAATAACTATTATAATAATAATATATAATATATTGTGTAATTTAGGTAAAGCAAAGGGGCCTTAATTTATTTAAAATTGTATCAGAGAAGAATGTGTTATATAATTCTATGAATTTTCTAGATGAGCAATGCAATAGGACTTAATATCTATTGTGACAATTGTTTTTTCCTTGTATCGTTAAGAGCTACCTTGTGAATTAATACACCAGTGGTGGTGTTTTGTTTTCTTGATATGCAACCTTGAGACAAATCATTGGACTACAATTCCCAAACCAAACAATATCGCGACTGTTTGGCGTTACATAAATCCAGGGTATTTCCGGTTGTCCGTGTCAGCTGGTCTCTTCAACAACAGTACAGCAGGGCCGAGGGGGTGGGTCGAGTGCGACACCTGACCAGAATCACTTCCGGTAGCATATGGCAAAGGTTCTCCACAAATTTCTCCTCTGGATATTAGCGGTGACTTGCCATGTTATCTACCCAGACTTCGTAGCTACTGACAGTCTGAAAATACTGTACCGCTATAATTCACAACAACGTATGTGAGCTAACGAGCTAAGTAACATATTGCTATACTAGCCCATAACTAACGTTAGCTAGCTAGTTGACTGTTAACATATGGAAGTTTAGGAAATATTGTTTCGTGTGACTTGTAATGTCAAAGAATCTTTTCGTTTCATAAATTACATTCATGCTTGTTAGCATCAACTTTAATTAGGATGGTAAATGTAAAGGTTGTGTTATGCATGTTTACCATGTTGCATTTACTTTCATTTGGATGGTAAATGTTAAGGTTATGAAATTATGGATTTGAAAATAACCACCAAACAACCACCAGATTTGTATTTGTTTTGATATAGATGCGACTGCCATGGAGGCCGGCACTACATACAGCACCTGGAATAAGGGCATTCTCAGTTCCAGCAGGTATGTTGAACTTTGTCCCTGCTAGCAGCACCATTGATGCCCATGCCCTGGAACAACTACAAGCTTTTGTATCCCGTGCCAGACGACTGTTTGTTGTCAGTGGTGCAGGTCTCTCTACAGAGTCAGGGATCCCTGACTACCGGTCAGAGGGCATTGGACTGTATGCCCGTACTGACAGACGCCCAATGCAGCATGCAGAATTTGTCCGCAGTGCAAAGTCTCGTCAGCGCTACTGGGCAAGGAACTATGTGGGGTGGCTGCAGTTCTCCTCCCATAAGCCAAACGCTGCACACAAGGCCCTACAGCGGTGGGAGGAAAGGGGCAAGTTGCACTGGCTAGTCACTCAGAATGTGGATGCACTTCATTCTAATGCAGGACAGAAAAGACTAACTGAACTTCATGGCTGTTCACACAGGTGAGGAAGCATGGTCTGTCACACTTTATTAGGACTGTGCTCTAAATATTGCTAATTTGAGTTAGATGCTCATCATTGACTTTGAAATTGGAATTATCTTTTGTAATGACTCTATTTTCAAGCTTGTAGTTTTAAGATGAACAGTAACAATTAAAGTATGTTCTGTTGGAAAGAAATCTAATCCTGTATTCCATAATTTAAGTCACCAAATAATCAATTATTTAATCATAGCAACTACAGTTTCATGAACTACAAAAGTGTGGAGTTGTACACATGCCTTCTGACTGGAAACTTTTTGAAGACAAAACATTGATGTTTGCATGCCCATAGGGTGATGTGTCTAGGCTGTGGCACTGTCTCGCCAAGAGAGGACCTCCAGAGGAGATTTGCAGCACTGAACCCTAACTGGGGAGCACAGGCAGCTGCTGTGGCGCCAGATGGCGATGTCCTGCTAGAGGATGAGCAGGTCCTCCATTTCAGAGTTCCTTCCTGTAAGGAATGTGGAGGGATACTGAAGCCTGAGGTTACATTTTTTGGAGACAATGTAAACAAAGCTACAGTACAGTTTGTGCATGACAGACTGGCAGAGTCGGATGCAGTGCTAGTCACAGGGTCCTCATTGCAGGTAGGATTTATGAAGATGCTACAAATGGTAAATATGAAGTTCTTTTGGAATGACCTCTTTCTGAGTTACTGTAACAGTAGTTTGTTACAAATGTGATTGAATTCATGATTTATTGAATTCATGATGTTCCTCTCTCTCATCCCCAAGGTGTATTCAGCATACAGGTTCTTACTGGCAGCAAGTGACAGGAAAATCCCAATAGCCATCTTGAACATTGGGAACACTAGGGCAGACCACCTGGCAGAGCTGAAAGTGAGTGCCCGTTGTGGTGAGGTGCTGTCAGTCATTCACTCTCTCTGACGATGCCCTGGGCATGGAGTTTGGACATTCTGTATTCTCAGCAGTTTGGTTGCTCAATAGGCCGTCAAAACTACCTCAAAGTTAACCAGGTAGCAATATAAATTCCGAATGACTGTCTTTTTTTGATCTACTTGTGTGTTCTTTAAGCAAAGTGTAAAGAACTTATGTAGATCTTGTTTTATCTGAAGTTGAGGTATCGTCTATTTTTAAAAACTCATGACAAAATATTACTTCATATGCTCTTTTTGTTTGTTTAAATTGTTTAAAAATTGCAGCTCTTGGAAGGCCATTTAAGCAAGTGCTGGCCAAGAAAGACATCTTCTGAGTCTCTCCAAAAAAAATCTGATTTTGTAATTACAATTGATGCAATTTCAACCAATCCCTGAAATATTTGTACACTACAACCAACAACTCAGCAGTCAAGCTGGGTTTTATTCACCCTTGCAGATGGAAGTGTATGTTTTCATTTAACCTGCACTATTTTAGTTTCTATTTATTATGAGCCTATGTTTTGCATACTGTTGAAAGAACACAAATTCTACCTCAAACATTAAATGGGTACTTTTTTAATCGAAACCATAGTTTCATGTTCATGAAATATATTCAAATTGACTGATTTTGTTTAGTGCTTTCTGTGCTGACATTGATTTGAATCTATATTTCTCAATAATCCAAGCACAATTTCCTTTGGCACTTTATTTTCAGAAAATAAATTGTAGTTTCTGTGATATGCAGTACGCTTATTATCACAGGGAGTGATTCTATAAGATTCTTAATAGGATGTAGTTATAAAACTCATTTTGGCAATTCCTGCAATTTTACTGGAAAAAGACAATACCCTAGTTTTTGGTTGCAATCATCACAAAAGAACTCAAGAAAATCCTTGAGGGATTGCTCAGTGGGTGATTTGTTCAAATTGAATGAGGATATGGTCATGTTTTCTCTTGCATCATATGCTACTTGAAGGGAATGGTTCCAAGTAAACAAATACCTCAATGTGAATGGAAATGACTTTGTATGAATATTTTGAGGATGGCCACTGAGCCTGTTTGGGGCTTATCGTAGAATGAATTTTAAAAAATGTTTTATTCTTGTGCTCACAAGAAACATGTGACTATAGGTATCCCTCTTAAACCAAAGAGGGATCTAAATACTATAGATTCTGAATAAATAATCACACCTGTGTATTTGAGTCAGTTTAATGGAGTGACACAATAAACCCTCAGGTTGACATAATATAAGTTATTTCAAAGACAGATTTATGCTAGCATCATAGACAGACTGAGGGCAACGTGACCATGGACTGGCAAACAGTAAGATCCCCTAAGACAGTTTGCTGCTCAAATCTTTCTTGAAGACAAAGTTTCCAGTATTCCAGAGTAGACTGAGTCTCTTTGTGTAGACTAGCTGGGATGCTGAAGGAGTATAGGCAACATCTATGGCTTTGAGTGTCTGCTTGCCATGTTGCTGACGCCTTAGTCACCATCAGTGGCATCATTGCCAGGCAATTCTCAAAGCTCCTGTTTTGATCAAACCAGTAGGTGACTGGGTAACCCAATAAAACCCCAAAGAGGGTGCACAAGTTCCACTTCTCAGATTTCTCTCCAACATAAACAAGTTTTTCTACCTCGGGCAGTTGTAAAAACCCTCTTAGCATATCCAGTAAATCTTGTGTCATGATCCTCAAATCTTCACTCAATTGGTCTGTGATGTTAGGCTTTTCCAGTGAGTGGCAGACATCAATCACAGCAACATTGCTCCCATGAAGCAGCTGTTCTAGATTTTCTGCTACCATTGCTGGATTAACAATGAGGGCATTACCATTTACATCCAATGTCAGAAGAGATTTGGACACAAGCTGGGCAGACTGCACTGAGATCAGATACTGTTGAACTTGCTCGGCACTGGCACCGTTAATATCATACAGCAGAGCTGGTTTCAAGCCCAAGTCAACAGCCAAGACCTGAGCGGCAAGGTCCAGACTCACAGGGATGGAAAGGGATTTGCTTCTAACAGATAAACATTTGCGAGCAGCAGCAACAAAGCGCTCTTGAGAGGACATAGCTGCACAGATCACATGACACTCACTCAACTTGACAAATGTGCCAAAATAAAACACCGACTTCAGTAAGTTGACAATTTCTGATGGAATTTGTCACAATTATTATTTTTCAGTTGATTAGACAGTAACTCCAAATCTGTGGGTAGGAGATACCAGGAACCCGAGACAAATGTTAAATGCAGTTATTTGTTTGCAGGCCTTTCTAAGTGGCATGAGAAAAAAAATCAAATCTAATTCAAGTGATGACATTTATTTCCAAAGAATCTTTAATTAGTCTAATAAATACGTTTTCAAGCCAATAGAGCGAGCATTGATCGTGTCCCTTGTTTCTTCAGTTTTGGTCCAAGACACCTAAACAAAAATAGGAGATCATGTAACAATTAAAAAATATGTACTTGTTATAGATAGTTTAGTCAATAACCAGAGTGATCGGGGGAATGTATTGTTCTGCATATTATCAGACTGCTGTTATATTCGGATTGTGACTCAATTAAATTACTGTGTAGCAAAGAAAAATCATTGACACCGTAGTTTTCTTAAAACAGATTTTATATATACAACCTGTCTTAAGCTTGATAGAAAGACATCGTTATTATTTCGAGTTATTATTTTACACCGTTATACTTTCGAGTGAAGGATGAACAACGTTTTCTATCTTCCTCGACGTGAAATAATCGTAAATAACACGCAAAACAACAGCGCCCCCCTCTGGTTCGAGTTCAGTAGATATCTCACCATCATCTCAGTTAAACGGCAATGCATGTTGACGAAACTATGCCACAGCTTGAGGAGACATCAGGTCAAAATCTGAGAGATTTCTTGCAACCCAAACACCAGCTGCAAATAAACCCAAGTTGACCAGAAGATTCCTGTAAAAAAAAAAAAAACGTGTAAGTTAAGTTACTGACAATTGAAATAAAAATAAGATCTGATTTGTTTTTGTTTTTACAGTGGTATAACCATGAATGAATTATGTTTAATGAAAATGGTTCGAGCCAACTAGTTCAGAAAACTGAATGAGGCTTGGCGAAGCAAGGGCAAATCTTGCTGGTGGCGTACTAGTGCGCTATACCAAGCTAGCTAGCTAATACGCTAACCGTGCGGGCAACGACAAGGTTCGCAAAAAAAGTAAACGATTTATTGTCCACATCATCTCACCTTCTAAAGTCGTTTCGGTCTGTTGCGAATCGACAAGCGGAACCGATCCATTCTACTACACCAGATGGCCGCGATGAACCCTTTTTGCTGGTTGATCCACTCATTTTGTTTAACGTGTCTGTAACGAGGGGAACGGAACCGATGAAAACTACACTACGGAGGAAGAATTTGGGTGCAACACAAGTACGGCAATTATAAAGCTCAAACTTAATTTGCAACAGCTAAGGCGATTACGTCCCATCGGAAATATGTCTGCTACAAGGTATCGGCGCTTTTTGAAACTCTGTGAGGAATGGCCACGGGATGAATCCAAGAGAGGCCGTGATTTAGGGACGTTTCTGCGACAGAGAGTAGCGTCTGCCTTTCGCGAGGGTGAAAACACGCAGGTATTGTTGCTTGGCTACTGCGACCTAGTCCTCGCTTTGCTTGGGGAAGAGCTAGGCTAACTTACCCAATATACCTAGCTAAGAGGATAAAACTGAGGACACTCGTAGTTTACCCTCATTGACCTTGCTTGCGCTGACTATATTTACTAACAAATTACACCTACACATTTACTTGTTTCTGTAGCCAACTACTCAGTTTGCACGGTCAATGTATCTATACAGTCTAACGCTAGTACAGAACCATACTTATCTGTGGCTCGGGTTGTACATTAACGCATACAGAATAATATGTAACAGCTAACTTTGACGAGTCGTTAAATGTTTCAAATAAGACCACCATAAGTTGACCTCAAAGCCAGAATCCAGACCCATACTAATGTTTTCACCAGGTAGAAAACCAGGAGCTCCTGCATAGGGAAAGAATCGGGTGCTGGTTTTGATGATCCTTGTGATGTTTGTCTTTTACTCAAATTAACTTAAGTGTTATCAGGTCATAAGTAATTGAATTGTAAAACTCGACTCAAGACCGAAGCCGAATCGTTAGGGTCCACTTAGTAAATTCGACATGGGTATAAATCACCAAGCAGCAGTTTCTTCAAGAACGTTTTACAACTGATTCCATGTTATCCTAGGTCTTCAACCAGAATACACAGTGAGGGGCGGAGCGAGCAGTGTGCATCTCTTTTGAACGTCTCCACTGGTGATGGTGACTACTTGTTCATAAGCAAACTAAATTAAACATATAAAGATTTTGGCTTTGAGGTGACATTTCCTCCCGTGCAAGGAGAGAAAGGGAGAAACAAGTGTCGAAGGTTTAAAAATCTGTATAAAAAAGGGAATGTAGGGGGTCGTTCACAAGATTTAATCTGAAGAAAGAAACAATTATCGTCAAATTGGAAGACTCTGCTTTAACTAACACCAGTATGCAGGCTTGTGCAGAAAATGTAATCCCCTTCCTATCAGTGGTTTAATAATCTGACATGTATAAATTTGTATAATAATTTATACCACCTCATCTGTCTGAACAATTAAAGGTCTCAACCACCTCAAATCAACTACTATTAACTGATGTTGCCCTCCTACTCTATTGTTTGTAAATAATTTGACCAATTTTGCCAGTGTACATACATTTAAGGAGGCACACATACTTATGGAAATACAAACATCCTGCTTGAAGGAAAAAACAAAGATGTAGATTATTAAACCACAAATAGGAGGGGGGGTTCCATTTTCGGCAGTAACTCGATATTCGGTACAATTTATACATTTTCAGATTATTAAAGCACAGATAGGAAGGGGGATTCAATTCGCAGCAGTCACTCGATTATCAGCACGACACCAGCAAGCATCCGGGCGACTTCATTCTTCATACTTACTCTCTATGGGTCAGCTCCAGGCTTTATACCTGATGACATCACAAGTTTATGTCAGTTCTCTGGTTTCTGGCTCTGTTGTTCAGCTTCACAAATGTTCACTGGACTGTTACAGACTGTTGGAACAACTCATATAAATGAGTGCTGTTCCTCTTTAACTTCAGTCCAGTGCTGCAATTTGGAAATGGTTGCTGGGAAGAGCATGTATGCTTCCCCACTTTTTAGTTCTTTACTAGTTTGTATGTTTGGTTATTCATTGATCTTTTACTTTGTTTGCACTTTGAGCATTTAACTTACATTGTACTGTTAAGGAAATGTAAAAAGATGCAAAAGTTGTAAAATACAATACTGTATGTAGGTGCTTATACTAGTTTGCATACTGGAGTTGTCCTGGTCCATACTTACTGTTCAGTCTTGAAGTCACACAATTGTTCTTGTCAGATCTCAGATCCAGAGAAGTGTGACCAGATGTATGAAAGTTTGGCCCGGATCAATAGTAATGTATACAGAGAACGAGTAAGTATGTTTAGTTACATATCTCATATGGTTGTGTGATCATACCTGATATATCTATGCTGAATTTTTGAAGGAATGAAGAACAAGAAATTCATAATAATTTGGCCAGCCCCGTTCCACTAAATGCAACAGACAAAGAGTAATTCCTCTATGGACAATACATTCTCTGAAGAAGAAAAGTATCTATTAGGCATTATTTATTTATTCATTATTTCTACTGAGCACATGCATGTACTTAGTTTTCCTATTGGAATCTGTGTTTTGGTGTTTTTTGTTTTTTTTCTGAACATTGTTGTTTTGTTGTAAAAATGGATAAAATGAATTAAGTCTTTTATATATTCAGTGCAAACCTCTTATTTCTCTTTTTATTTGGTTACAGTTCCCCCGTGTAAGAGACACAAGCTTTACTGGAGTCACAGTGGAAGAATGTAAATTGCTTTTGTCAGGTATGGATCCCACAATATCACATTTAGTAGAATTCAGTGACATACAGTACTAGAAGTATGATAGATGTTCCTGACAATTTATGAAATACTTGACTGTTACTGTTAACTGCCACTGAAGAGGTTTAAGATTTTATGATTTGATTTTTTTTTAAAATTTATTTTACAGGGAGTATGCAGCAGATGCAGATGGATGAGGAAAAAAAGGGTTTGTGGAAGACTTTAATGGAGCGATTCTCCTCAAAGTCACCAGAAGATGGTCCAGAGAAGGTTCCTGAAAAATAACGTGTTTAATTTATTTTATTTTTGTCATCCTGTCTGTATAGAAATAAAGCGTATTATTGATATCTCTTCATTTTAACTCAAATCTTTACTCATACTGTAAGATAATATTTATGGTGTCAGTGATTTTTCATATACTGTTTGCTACACTAGTGCAGTAAGTGTAAATAGTACATAATGGAGGACTGTGTATGAGAGTGCAGGCACAATTTCACACCTTTTAGCCAAGACATATTTTTCTTGGATCATCTATAGTTTCAAATAGTCAAATAAAGTTGTTGATCCTAAGCCCTGGCATCAGCCATCCTTAGTTGACTCTGCCATGAAACAGGCTGAGTTCCTTCAAAGTAGAGCTAGAATAACTGTCTTGTCAGCTTGTTGGAATAGGCACCCATTCAAATGGTTATATGGTGAGTAGGGGCCTTTATTCCAACGGTTTTGTACCATATGACCGTAACTACCACACATTAATACACAGATGGGGCATTTTTCATAGAATAAAGTATTCAGTAAGTCGATGCAATTATTTGTACAACAGACTGTAGCAGACCAAGACACTGTTTCAAATTTAATTTAATATGAATAGAACAAGTTTTCATTCACGCACTTTATGGTATTTTCAAACATTCCCTTTTCTTTAAACAAAAACTACATAGTGACAAGTGATCAGACTTGATTTACATAGAAACAAAATCTGTTTAACCATATAACATTCTCATTTGTAATATCCATGTATTCAAGTATACTAAAGAAAAGTCTGAATCAAATTTCTATTATAAATGTAGTTTGACTTTTCAAATGTTGAAGTACACTTATGTGTTCACACATTTACAGCACCACGTTTCTAAAATTAAGCAGACACGACTGCCTACTACTCTTCTTTTGGCTCAGAGTTGTCTCTCCATATGCAGTAGTTGAGGGAGGTAGCTAGACACAGCCATGATAGGTAGGGTGCCAGTAGCATAGTTGCAGTGCGGCTGATAGGGTACCAGGACAACATGGTGGCTCCTACAGTTCCAGTGAGAATCACAATCTCAATGAGGGCCTAAATTAGACAGAGAGAACATGTTTACTGAACATGGGCATGGGATATTACACTCATTACACCCTTAAAATCTTAAACTTACCAATTTCAGCTTGTGTGCGCCAAAGAAGATAGGAGTCCAGGCCCAATTTAAAGCTAGCTGCAGCCCATAAAGTCCCATGGGCAACAATGCATCCTCAGTGAAGCCTCCAAGCTCCTTCCACACCAGGTAGGATCCATACCTGCATGACAGGTCCAAAATAGAATAATTTGGATAAAGATATTAGTTGACTGGGATTGAATTGATGGGTGTAAACAACATCTATTGATCTATTGATGACCTACACCTGCACTGTAGGTCTGAGAAATTTAGAGCCACTTTGGATGATACTCACCCCATGCCTGTATACAGACAGGTCCACACTATAGGGAATGCTGCATTTGGTGGGCGCCATGATGGTTTCTGAAGGGTTGGGTACCAGTTCTTCACTTCTTTGCGTGTGATGTAGCCCCCATAGAGCCCTCCAAGGTGTGGTAGGGCAGTCAGTCCAAGCATGGGCAGCCACATGTCTTGAGAGAAGAGTCACATGAGAACACTTTATAGCTCTATGCTGTTTACTCTCTGATGCAGGTTTTGTGAACTTTATCAGCCAGCACAAGAAAAGAGAACAGTTCTTCATCATCATGAGACTCAGGATAAACTAGTGGTGGGAACAGGTAGAACATCTGTCTTACTTGTAGGCAATCTTCAGCTTTCAGACGTTCATTTTCTAACACATACCCATTGAAGATGGGATAAAATAAGAGAATCACACAGTTGGTGGCTTCACTCAAGTGCAATCACCATCATATGAAGTGTCGGCCTAACGTTTCCCAACAAAGATGAGAAAACTAGATTCATGCAGCACTAAATAACAAAAGTCGCGTTTTGTTAGCAAAAGTTATGCACCCCTCAGTGGCAAGGTAGTTTAACGTTACCGTTAATAGTTAGCTTCTTCTTACCCTCAGATGTCCACGTACAGCTCGTTGTCGGCCAGGCAGACACACGTCAAGCTACAGAATAGCTAACATAACAGCGAAACCCACAGATATCGTGGAATATTGTGATAGAAGTCTCTTGGCTGGGCCGGGTTCTGTTATCTATCTGAGCAGTAGAGCATTTCAGCGACACTCCCAAGGGGGCAACACACCGCGAGACGGTGTGACGTTGCAGCGTGTGCAGCTGTGATTGGTCACCAGTCCGAAACGAAGTGAGGGTCAGTTGGCCAAAGGAAAATGTATGGGTCCTTGATAAGGATGTTGTGTAAGATGTTGTTAACGCCCCAAATGTCAATAATTTCCCCCCCACAAGGATCATGCTGCGTTGTTGCCTGTTGAGCCAAATATGTTGTTTTTCCTCACACACGGGGAGGCGGGGCTAGGCGAAAACAAAGAAACAAAGACTCCTGTCCTAACCGTCAAGAAAGTTCACATCCACATCACCACATCAAGAGGTGATGATGGTGTCCGTATGAGTGATCAGCTAGTACTATAGTTAACTAATGCATGCAGCACCAAATGTATGCAAGATCCCACGAATATTGTTTACTGGATTTATAGCGCCCTACTACACTACGCATGCGCGAAAGACTAGCACCTGCAGTTATTTTACCACCGGCAGGTGCTAGCCCCTTAAATGTCTTGAGTGAGAGAGAAGTGCAATATGAATAATTGTGTTGTACTGCAAACATGTATTGAATGACTACACTTCATATTGTGAATCAGAATAATGAAGTTGTGGATCATGGTCAGTAGTCCATGTTGAAAATTATGAGGGTTGCCAATGATCTTTCCCATGCTAATGATAACTATTGCGAGTTGATTTGCTAACTTTTTATTTACTTTACCCGGGGTCCTTACACCTTTTCAGTTTCCCCAGATCTTAATTTCTTAACTGGATTTAAATATTTTAGTCTATGTGCCATATGGTGTATAGGGAGTGGCTAGGCGATTTGACTGCCAACTAGGCTATAACTCTATAACTGAATTGATTTTGTATTTCACTATTTTAACCTTAATTAATGAGCACTTTCTGCTTTCCTCCTTTAACTTCGGAATAGTTAATAATCAAGGCACATCTGTCATTGTGCCATTGTAGTCATTGAGTAAAGTTTTCCAATAAACACAATAGGATAACATATTTTATTTTTTCATACTTTACGCCAATATGAAGCCATGCAATTCAACACTTGGTATCACAGTTAACCTAACTTCCAGTATGGAAAAGAGTTATGCTTTTGTGTAAGCCTGGACGACATTTATGAATTCACTGATTTACCCATCCCCTGGCCACTCACTTTATCCACTCACTTTACATCCAATGCACATGCACTTTTATACCTGTACATCTGTATATATATACAGCTCTGGAAAAAATTAAGAGACCACTCCAAATTATCAGTTTCTCTGGTTTTACTATTTATATGCAGATTATAAGATTATTTACAACTGCTGTCAATCCTGCTCCTTTTTCATATTCATACATTTTATCCCTATTTCTATTTTAGTTTATCGGCCCTTAATTGTCTTATTGTTATTTTGTTTGTGTTTTATATATAGATGTGTGATTTAATGTATACCTACCCAGTTGAAACGTGCCTCATCCCAAACATTTCATTGTCCAGTATGACTGTAAGTGATACTGTACATATGACAATAAAAGACTTGAAACCTGAAAACGCACGTGTGTTTATTTGGTTGCTAGGCTACGTCTCCTTGTCGGAATGGAATCCACGCCCACCCGTACCAAAACCGGTGCATTAGCACGCCCTACTGGAGCGGACCCTTTATGCCGGCTTCCGGGTGACGTGGGCGTTTTTTCTGCAGAGTAGAGAGCACTGCAGAGAACTGCAGAGGCAAATTGTGACCCACTGACGATACAAAGTGTTATGTCCGGTAGCCTTCTGCTCGGGTCCATCTACAGGTTGTTGTTTTCGGGCCGCACCAACTAGATAATAGAATAGACACAAAATACACACACTAAAATAACATCAAATAGCTTAAAAAAAAAAGAAAGAAGCTGTTTACACCTGAGGCCATAAAGGGAAGAAGACATGCTGGTCACATCCACTCCTGAGAAAATATACATTCATTTTCACTTTAACAATGACAAACTTATTTTTCATAATCTTCATAACTTCACAAACGTTTTGATGGCTAACATAAGAATCTATAATCTAGACCCTTCCAATAAACATTGTTAAACCCCAATCTGTAGCCGCACACATGCAAGCATTCAATAACAATCAATAAAGTAAGTATATTTCAATATGGAATGTACACTGTAACACCTTTCTAATAAATTCCACATGGAGCAGTCAAGTTTTAAACAAAATTTCCAAGGGGCAACATGAAATCTTTATTCTTTAATCTTTATTATTTTATTCTTGCTAAAGAGCCTAAAAAGATTTGAATTCAGCAAAATGTCTGTTCTTGCCTACACACTCATGCAATGAACCATGAATCAGAATCAGAGGGTTGTTACTTTCTGGTCAAGCTGCAAAGCTGAAACCTGTCATAATGTTCACCTGAATATAACTAATGAATAATATTTTTCACAATACACAATGTGATACAATACATCTAATATGTAATATATAATATTTGACATAAATGTACCAGGGCCTTGTCCTATACACCATGACAACATAGACTGAACATGACAAATATTGATCATGGAAATGGTGCTTTATGTCATGGAATAGTCTTGGAAAAGTCATGGAATTATATTAGCAAAAAGGTGTATGAACCCTGATTATAGTTTATACTCTCTTTTTTCATTGTCTTTGGTGTTGTTAAAAAAAACCTTCTTGAATGTAATTTGAACTTGTGTGGGATGCCTTCCTATTCTTAAACCCTCATGATATAAAATGTTAATTCACTTTAGATTATTTCATCTTAAATCAAGGTGATAGGGTGGCCACCACCCATCATACGCAAACAAAGTATTCATCTCAACATTTTCACGAGGGCCAAAGTATCATCAATGTTGAATGATTAAACCTTCAGCATTTGCATCATTAAAGGGGAAAACTCAAATTAAGAATCCATACATTATATGTTATTTCCATTACAGCCCAACCAGTATTTGTGAACATGAGCACCTCTCTCCCAAAGTCTGAAGCCATGTGAACCTGTGGTGATGCTGAGATGACAAATCTGAAGCTGTTGAACAGATAGGATACGATGACTGTGAAAGCTCCCTGAGGGGATTCCTGGATCATGGAAATAATGTATGAATTCTTAAAGTCATTGAATTAATGAAAACAAAATCATCAACCTCTGCTTCAAACTCAATCATTCAAGTGTTGTTAATGCTGGGCAACATCATCTAATAATTCAGCAGATTAACAAATAAACAAACAGTGAATGAATGAGCACATTTGGGCCCCAGTATTCCTTCTTCCCAGCCAAAGCCACCAGTTACTTTTCTCAGCTGCCTTTATGACCATGCTGACATTTCGGCCTTGTTGCTCAACCTCAGTGTTGTTCAGCTAGTTCAGTGTATGTTACTTTTTCTTTTTGTATGCCTAGTCCACTGCATCTTCCCATGGCATAGTGAACACCACAAAGACAACCCGTTGCCTGTTGAACCACAGTGCAAGTTCTTGGTACTGACAATCACTGTAAAGATGAATTGTTTTGGCCCAAGTCAATGTAAAACTGGTTTAAAGGCTTTAGGCTACTGGAACGTCTTTGTATCCATTGCATAAGCATATTTTTTTGTGAACCTGAACAACAACTGAGAGAAAATGCCCATAAAATCAGTTACATAACCTCCTGTGCAATACATCACAATTTCAAGGACTGAACTGTCTAAGTCCAATGGAACAAAATACGTAAGTGAATTCCTGAAAACAGTGGTGTAATACTAAAACTTTCCCACTGGACCTAGCCTATAATCCTCTGAAAAGAGCTATACTTGTATACTTGTCCTGTAATAAGTTGAAGGACACTGTGCAACTATCACAGCAACACTATAAGTCCCTATACGAATACTATAGGAAAATTATACGACTATAGTGACACCATAACAGTTTTTTAAAAATCCCATGAAGTCACTAAAAACTGACTATTGAGTAGCACATATACACAATAAATTTCTATAGGAATGTTATAGTTATACCATGGGAGATGAAAATAAGATAGAAGATAAAATATCATAAACACACTCCTGAGTAGCACAGAAGCCCAGAATATTATAGGGATATCGCAGCACCCCAGAGACAGAGACAGAGTATCCATGCATTAATCCATATTCCTCCGTATCTGATCGCATTGGGATGCTTGCTCCTCCTTCCCCTCCATCAGTCACACCTTACCTCTCCGGGTCCTCCAGTGTTTCATACCTTCTTGTCGCTCCCAAACCCTCGTTGTCTGACTGTGAACTTTCACCCCGTTGGTTGGGAAATGTCATACAGAGGCCCGTGCTGCAGTAGGGGGGCGTAATAGGAGGGGGGGGGGAAACAACATTTTACTGCTCTCACTACATCTTTTATTTGCGCCTCTCCTGTGAAAGTGCCATATGCCATTACCAGCAGCAGCAGCCGCCGCCGATAATTATTTGCAGTCCCAATGCTTATTTCGCAGTAGGGCTAATAACAATCCGTGCCAAACATGTGAGTAGCAAATCATCGCTGTCGTTCTCCAGTTACCCGTTAACTGCTATTTGTTCACGCTAGTGCATCCTCAAACCAATGGAAGAAAATAATGGTCACTAGATTGTGTTGATGTGTGTTTAGTGTCAGTGTCCTGGCTTCATTGTAGCATAGCTGTGATAAAGTCCGCGCGCTGCAAATTGATTGAGCAAATAAAGCGCTGTCGGCTTCTTCTGGGTTTCTGCGTCGGGCTGGCTAATTGAAAGAAAAGCTGCGATTGTCTGTTTTAAACAGCCCAGATGTGCGGGGAAAAGCCCATACAATTATTGGCCCGTGATAAATGACAAGTGTATGACTGTGTAATGTAGCCTAGCCCTTAGCCTGCTCGCTTTGATTCAAGGTAGCTCTCATTAGTTGACTCCAGCCTGGCATCTCAAGTCAGATCTATAGGCCGAGGTTAGAGTATGGATACCAAACAACCCACAATGTAGCGGAAATTGCATGAAGACTGCAGTTGTGAGCAAAAGAAACCAGGGTTTATTGTTGCCTTTTCCCACATTCCCTGTCCAGTAGCCTACAACATTGTCTTAAATGCTGAGCTCACAGATGTGTCAGATGTAGTTGTGTATTTGGCATGATTCTGTGTTCATGACCCCACACCTAAAGATGCCCAGCTCTCCTTTATGGACTTAAAGGATGTGTGTGGTATTCAATAATGAGTTTATAGTGACCTCATTGTACTTTATATATTTTTTCATCTCCTATAATATGACTACAATATTCCTTTAGGGACCTGTGGTTTTGCTTGGATATTTGTATGGATTGGATATTTTATCATATCGACAACTCGGACCTAGATCAAAAACGGGGACACTGAAATAGTCTGAAATATTAAATGTACAAGTAAATAGGGGATCATAATCTAAAAATGAGGAGGATGTTTTTTTGTAGGTTATCCAGTAAGGTCCTTAGAAAGGCAGTTAACTTAAAGCATCTTTATTATTAATTTGGATTACAAATGTAGTAGAGCACCCAGGTAAAGAATGCCTTTAAAGTCCTCCCTCAATGTTTCAGGAGGGAGAAAATCATGCTTCTCTTGAAGATGTCAATACAACCAACAAGCTTGTTTGTTACAATGATGCCCAGTAGAGGATCCTGGGATTGACACGTGAATCCCTTTACACTGATGGCCTGGACTGAGTAAGAGCACAGTTGTTGTTGTTGTGTTGTTTTGTCTGTGTTTGATACATAGTATGCAGTTCCTGATGTTCAGGACCAGGAATGAGCATGTTTGCTTTATCCATGGTAGGTTTCAGCTGGCCTGCTGAAGCTATGGGGAGCTGTTGGAGCTGTCTATACAGAGACCCCATCCGAGATAACCATCTCACCAAATTTAAGGTTAATCCCAAAATTACTGTCATTCCTATCATTCCCCACACCCCCATTTCTTTATATCTGTCTTGTATCATGGTTTTTCCTAGTAAAGTCAACATTTAATACATGGATTTGTATAACAGCACGACTTGGTACTGATGATCCATCGTCTTTAGTCGGATTTATGTGTTTATATATATATTGCCTCTTGCTAGGTCACCAATGTGGACGATGAGGGCAATGAGCTGGGTTCTGGGACCATGGAGCTCACTCAGACAGAGCTCATTCTTCACACACGCAAGAGGGATGCCATCCGGTGGCCGTATCTCTGCCTGCGACGCTACGGCTACGACTCCAACCTCTTTTCGTTTGAGAGTGGTCGCCGCTGTCAGACTGGGCAGGGTGAGTCACCTTTTCATTTGCCCTTAACCTGTCCCCTGTTCCTATGCCTCAGGTACATGTACATAGAACCTCACCATGTTGGTGTTGTTAACTAATATCATACAACGTTTGTTTTCAACCACGCATTGTGATTGGCCAAGAGGTGTCTCGTGACTATACTCGCAATACACAAACTTGTACCTTGTAACTCACAGTAACAAACAGTATCACGCCGCCTTGTTTACATTAAATTTATTTACTCAAATAAGCAAGGTGGTTTATTGCTTAGCAACAGGGAACAATTTTTGGTGGCAGAGGGCCAAAATAAAATGACTGAATTACAACCCAAAGCTTGTGTATACGTTTAAAATGTGATGCTAATGTAAAAATGTGGTAAATGTTGTATGAAAGCAGTAACATACTTGAGGTTGTGCACCAGAGTGCTGCGGTCGTAGTTATTGCTTGATTATTAGACGGATAGTTCCTTTCCTCAGTTGTGAGTGGCTTGAGTCATGTTCGTAAAGTAAAGTTCGTAAAGCTGTTGTAAAGTACCAGGAAAAAAGCACACCTGTGACTGCATAACATTTATCATTAGTATTACTACACTAACTGAATGTGGTGTGTTACCGCCATTTCATAAAAGTTTCCAACCATCCATCCAATAGTAAACAGAACAGAAACCATGAACGTCTTGCCTCGTCCCTGTTTTGCACAACACTTAAGCGGCTCCAAACCTGGACCTCAGTCACATGTACACAGCCAAGGAGTTGTGATGCTGTGTTTTTTTTCCAATATGGTATCGTTAAGTAATATTAACCCATCCGTGTTGTTAATTTGCTTGCCTTGCTAGGAATCTTTGCATTCAAATGTTCCCGGGCAGAGGAGATCTTCAATCTGCTCCAGGAGCTGATGCAATGCAATAGCATCAATGTAGTGGAAGAATCAATGATGATGACTCGCACTGGTCACACACCAGAGATGGACATGCCTCGCACACCACAGACTCCCAACAGTGAGTCATTTACAAGCACACACACACACACAGCTAATTTTACATTTGACATAGAACTTGTACGTCGCAATACAGCAGTATGTTTTTCATAGTATTTGTCATTTAGTAGTATTTTGTATGTGAATTACTGATAAATAACTGTCACTGTCTCTATATTGTCACATAAATGTGCTTACAGCTCCAGCATTCCCTGTCCAGGGTTTTCCCAATGGATACCCTGGTTATCCAATCAGAGGTGATTCCTCCCAACCCTCTCTTGCTGATGATCATGGCCACAGCCTCATGGGCTTGGAAGACCAGGTAAGGCAGACGCATCAGTTCCCTTCTCTCCATCCATGCCGTTCTCTGCTTATAGTCCACTGTGTCCGTACTAGTTCATCGTGATCACTTCTACACTTCGGCCCTCTGTTTCTCTGTCCTAACAGGCCCACACCTATGTAAATACTGTTAGCATGGAGGGGGATCTCTCTATGCGTCACTGTGTGCACTCCCTACCTGAGGTGCGACCCAGCTCTTTTCCTGAAACAGCACGGGGAGCGATGCCTGTTGGGGGCCAAGGAAATACACAGTCCAATTTGCGCTGCTGTCCCCTCGAGGAACATAAAGATCCTCAGGTGTTCTTACAGCCGTCCTCGCAGGAGGTCAAATTCATGCTGGGCCCCACTCCGGCACAACGCCATCTACTGGAGCGGGAGAGAGAAAGGGAGAGACATGGGCACAATCCTCATAACCTTCAGCCTGTAGAGGGTGCAACAGGCTCTGAGACGGAGGGAGATGAGCCGTCTATGCACATGTGCAACTCTCACTCCTATCACCATTTCCATCACCTCATGCACCGGCATCCAGGCCATGAGCATCAGGAGGGTTGCCAGAGTAGCCAACTCACCTATGAGAACATCAATGACCTGAGGAGTGGCCGAAAGCAGAGGCTAAGTCCCAGCAGTGTATCCCAGTCTGTGGGTTCAAGCAGCAGCAGCAGCACTGGGGACAGTCACTCCCACTCGCTCCTCCACCCACACACCCATGGCCCATCATCTCTACCCCCGCAGGGCTACCCCTGCGAGAGGGGTATGGGTGGAGGTCACCGTCGGACAGCTCTACTGAACTATGAGAACCTACCCTCGCTGCCTCCCGTATGGGAGTATAGTGCTCTACAGCGAGACGAAGAGCAGGAAGAGGAAGATGATGAGCAGGACGAAGAGGAGTATGAGGAAGAAGAGGAAGACTTTGATGAGTATGAGTTCTCGGAAGGTCCTGGGACACCCAATGGTTACCACCAGGATGGTCGGGGTATCCATAGAGATGCCCTACAGAGCTATGTCAACACAGAGCAGGTGCAGCCACCCCGGCTTCGACACGCCTGCCCCCCACACCCCCAGCCATGTCAGACAGACAGAGGGGGGCGAATATTTAGCTTTGATTTCCGGAGACGATCAGGGGCAGGGGTTGGAGGCTGTGAGCATGGCCATATGCCTCCATCGCGGCAGCTGAATTACATCCAGGTGGACTTAGAAGGTGAACCTCCCTGCCAAGCCCTCAGCAGTGGGGGCGCCCAGCCCCAGCCACAGCACCAGCGCCTACCACCCCAAACATGTGGCCAACAGGCACCCCGGCGCAGTGAATTCTACGCAGTCATTGACCTAAAGAAGACAGCTGCCATGTCCAACCTGCAGAAAGCTCTGCCCAGGGATGATGGGACTTCCAGAAAGACTCGCCACAACAGCACAGACCTGCCTCTGTAAAAGATGTTAGGTGAAGAGGAAAGATGAAGACAGCAAATAAAGAGGTAAATGGAGGGATACAAGTGAGGATGAAGAGCTTGTTTGGACAGGCTTATCCTCATCTTAGCACACTGGACCCTTCACTGTCATTCATTCATTCGACTGTCGGGCTGACTAATACAGTACAGGTACCTTATTAGAAACTTACTGAAACCTATCTGTGCATATAAAAGGAAGTGAGGAAGCTCTTATGAGTTAGGAGAAATTGCCATTTTATTCTGTGTTATTTATTAGATGTGGTGTGAAGCTCTCTTGAGTAATTTGCAGTGGTAACTGCAACTACTGTTTGCTGGATTTAAGAATGAACCCTATATATATATCTTTGCTAATATGTGTGTGTATGTATATATACACACACATATTAGTTGAAATTTGCTGAGCTGAGACCTCTGTTTTCAGTGGAAGTCATTGACATGCTTTTTGTCAGCAAATTTTAATTCTTCCACCCATTTTTATTCATAAATATTGTTCTTATCCATTAACTTACCCTCTTCAGTTGGTAACATTGGCTACACCCATGTGTTTTTTTCTCATAATTCTACTAGTCTTACTTCCAAGAGTCAAAATTGTGACCTTTTCTCATTAGAAAGCTGTTGAGCAGTTGTTTGAATGAAGTAAAGTTAATGGTTCCTCCAAGATACTGGCCAATTTTCATACCTCACTTACAAGCACCTAATTCTACTGTTGTGGCTGGTTCAAGAGACAGACCGTTATTTGTTACTATATGCCTACAGAGCATTTTGCACACAATCCTGTGGAATTGTACGTTTTATCATAATCTAGGGATAGTTCAAGAATAGACCATGATAGAAAAATGGAATTAAATTAATGCATTCTCAACAGGTGGCAATATCCACAAGTTGGACATTGGTTTAGAGTAGAATAGTGCCAATAGTAGCACACATGGATTAAACAAGCTTCTGCTCCCTCCTATCCATATGCGACCAATGAAAAAGTAGCATATCATCTTTGATCACACCTTCTACATATCATTCCAGACCTGTAGGAGGTCCATACGGTTTACTAATTACAGACCAAGACTATTGTCACATTGCACTTTTTACCCTTGGCCACTGAAATGCTCCATGTTGCTTCTCCCGCTCCGCTCCAGCTCCGGGTTCGTAGTTCCTCCACAAGTATGGGGCCAAACATTTCATGGACATCAGCATTGTAGATAGCATTTGTTTAAATGTTTTGATGCAGACATTGATAACCTCAAATAGTGGCATTAAGCGATAACCTCACATAAAATGTGCTGATTCTCTAATTTGTCACTTATCAGGTGTAGAAGGTCTATTTAAAGGGTATAATTCAAGTATGTGGCAAAGTCATGCAGTGAAGTTTTTGTGAGGCTATTTATCAACTTTTTAATTTAGATATTTATTTATTTATTTATTTCATTTTTATTTATTCATCCATGTATTCAATTAGCTGTCTGTAATAATTTTGTTTGAAATGTGATGACCAGCTTTTTGTAATCCAGTTGGTAATATGGAAACCAAAGTTTCACCTCAAATTATCACTGGATACTGGTGTATTACTGTTAGAACTGTGCTTGACTATGTTTTAAAAGAAAGACTGTATTTACATTTTAAGTGCCAAAACTTAATTGCTAACTGTATGATGAATAAAATCAAATGTGCCATTAGGATCCGTAGAAAACCACAGGGCAGAAAGACTTAATGTGATTACATGAATGAGGTTGAAGGTCAGGATACATGACAGGCTCCTGAATCCATCTTTACCAGGATAAGTAGAGATAACAAACACATTCCACCTCATCCACATCGACAGCCATTTTGGAGTGAGATAAAGAAATGGTATGTTGTAGTCTGGTACACAGCTACAGTGGGTTTTATGCTGCTACATGTAGATATTAACAGTAGCCTGTGTAAGCTACTTGTCACGATTAAAAATGACATGTTTGAACCTATGCCATGTCAGATCTGTTGCTTTTATTGTTTGCTAATAGAACTAGCATTGCTATATTCTTTTGAGATTCTCGTCTCTGAACAGTAGAAATGCTTTAACATTTCATTCTCTGAAGCAAGCATTGTGTTCATTACAAACTGGCTGTCTAGTAGGAGAGGCAACTGAAGCACAGGCCCACTGATGCTATAATCCTCATGTTGAGTGGTCATGTCAAGTGAACATTTCAACTGATGGAGATAGGCTAGATGTTCTAGATCTACACATGTATAGGCCATCAGAAGCGTACGTATTGTGGAATTTAGCTGAAGTTGATCTTTTTTGCATTAGACCGATCAAGAGATGAATATGAGACATAAGTACAAATTCTCAACTTCTAATGATGGGTTTTTTTGGCTTCTGTGTCAAAAACATAGCACCATGCTGTTTGCATGTGCTTCTGTTGTCACATGAGTAATAGGTACACATATTAACGTTAGTAGAATAAATGTAATGCTAAGTTAGTAATTGATCCAAATTCTTCAGTGCATCAAAGGCTTCAAGTTTGTGACCCATCAGTATCACCAGGCTCTTGACATCTGCCCATAAGATCCTCTGCCAGCTTTAAAGATTTAAGCATTAGATATCAATGATGTGGTAATATAGGTGGGTTCCACAATTGGAGTGCCTATTGTTATGTGACATAACATTGACATCTCATGAATTTTATTCACTGTTTCAAAACTTAATGAATGTGAAATTGGGAGGATTGACTGTCAGTGATCATAAAGCATAAAGCAACCCATAATAAAAAGTTGACAATTTGTATTTCTGCTTGATAGTCATTCTTTGATGTGAAGTTAAAAAATGATAAATGTACAACAAAAAGGACAACTTTTAGCTTGTTGTCCTAATACTGACATATTTGACTGTATTTGCAAACATATTGTCATGATGCACTGGAACGGTGTTTACATTTTGCAATAATGGGTGAATATTGTTTTTGTCGATCGAAATTAAGTTTCAGATCAATGTGTGAAGTGTGAAATTTTAATAGTAGTCTATAGAGCTGTGGGCTTAATGTATTTAATCGCCTGTTCTTCTGTGAATCAGCATTGTCTCATTATTTCAGGTACTATGTTTATGTTTCAATCTTCATAATACGATTTTAGCTATGGAAGTAGAAAATGATTGCCTGTTTTCTTGATTGTCAGACACTGTGTATGCTTAAACACACCTTAACAGTCCCTTATGTGACCACTGCCAATATCTAAATTTGATTTTATTTGCTACGTTAAACCTTTCAATCCAGTGAGGGTGTTTCATACAATTATATGAGTATTTTTCCATTTTTCATTTTTAAATAATGTCTTCAGCAGTCCATGTTAAAGTTTGTCTTTAGTTATCTTCATTATAACTTAGTAACGTCACCGTCACCCACCCCAATCAATCAACAATGATTACCACATCATTTTCATTTCTCCTTTGTTCAAGGACTGATTTACAATCAAAACCAATTTACATTTTGAAGCATTATTTGCTTTTCAAATAGTTTAGGGCAATATGTAACCACTTAGTAATCAGTTTGCACCTAAGTTCAAATGAAGTTCATTTTCATTAATTTTAGTGTTCATACTCAAGGCATAATGCAGACAGGTGTCAGCATTATGTGATGGTTAAGCAATTATTAATATGATTTGTCATGCTGGTTTAACTTGCCAGGGCAAGGTGCAATGAGTTCAGAAAGAAACTCCTGTCGTTAAGTTCCCCAAATTGCATTTAAAATGGGGTTTTTAACAAAAGGGCTTGCTATATGTTTACTGTACAAACATAAAAGCATATCTTGGAGCCCATCTATTGAAATTACTCACTGTGCCTTGCATATTGAAGCTGAAGAAGCATTTTCACTGCTGTATGAGGGTGGTCTGATGAAAGAATCACAGTTAATGCTTACGTAGTTAAATGGCATGACATTATACTAATTTCTGTGATTTCAGATTTCAAGTTGCATTTTAAAACTTGTGCTAACTACTGATTGTTTTGCATCATACTTCATTTGAACATTATGTGTTAAGTTTTTTAAACCAAAATTGAATAACAAAAAAATGAGATGTGTGTACGCAGACCAAACATAATCTTAATAATTCATTCAATAATTTTAGAGATGCAGTGAAATATCCACAATACTATGTGACAGATAAGTTAGTAGGTATTGAATCATGATTAGTGAAGTAGCATATAATGTCAGATATTAGTAAGGACTATAAACTCAGTGCTTATGAATGTGGAACATGAATTCCCTTCAAAACCTTTTGTTTATTTTTTGTGTGCTTTTCCAATTTAAAAGTGCTAAAATACAGAAGACAATACATATTACACATGAATCAAAGTACAGGAATACAGTTTAAGAACAGAAAAATAGTTCCAGCTCACTAATTAACAAATCCATAGCCAATTGTTACCATATTCTTCAATTGATGTAAATAAGGCCAACAATATACAACATGGTCTTTACCACAGAGCTTGACCTCATCATCATCATCATTGTCATCATCATCATCATCACTTAAGTGACTCTGTGCATCATCTCCAAAACCTTGTACAACCACATTGTAAAACCTGATGTCCCCCCTGTCCACACTATAAAATACATCAAAATATTGATCGTATCTGAAACTGCAAATATTTCATTGGTTTATCTGTTTTTTCAATTTGATTTATCTGTTAAGCGCGTGTAACATCCATCAGAGGGTAATGTACACGTACGGGTCTGAGTGGCTCAGAGTTTATTTACATACAGGCTACATTGGCCTAATTTTGTGACTATGATATAAATTAAAATGAATGAGTGCCAAATGTCCTTGAACAGGACCTACCAGGAACTCAAGGTATGCTGACTCATCAAGGGAGACTGAAATGAGTGACTCCTGGTGTAGATTCTACTTGTGATATGAATGTATAGCTGAGGGTTTACAATGCTAAATGTTTTTGCTGAAAGATGAAAACTTTAAATTTTGTCTCAGTTTCAAATTTGAAAACCATGTTTCTTCAAAAATGTGTTGTATGTATCTATTTGTATGTCCATACATAGCCTATATATGAGTATTCAGTGAAGGTCTTATCATGCTCCCATTAGAGGTGAATATAAAACGCTAATTTGCTTCATCTGTTAGATTGAAGAAAGAAACACTTGGGACATTTCCATTACAAATGCATTCCACAGAGAAGATGACTAGCACGTTATCTGCACTCTTCTCCATCCCACCCTGTCCCATATGCAAAGTGAGCATGCCATTTGGTGAATTTCACCCTGAATTTTATAAATTATAAAGAGTGAGTTTGTCCAAAATGTATGATTAAATGTAATTCCAACATTAAAATCCAACTACGAAAGTAGTGTACTGCACACAAAGAGGCTTCAGATGTGTTTCATTACGCTCCATATCTTTAATGACTCTTTAGACCAACAGTAAATACATCAGAACAAACAATGTTTTTCCTCCAGGATTGATGAGGTTTATTCCTTACAGTCATTACATTACAGGGGTTTAAATAGCCAGTGCTGACAGGACTCATGTGCCTCTTCAATTCATAACATGTACAATTTTTAACATTACAGCATTTACAAGATATTTTTAAGGTGTTTCTAGAATATTTTTTATAAAATATATTAACATAGGCTGTTGAAGAATCAGAACAGTACAAATTATATTCTAAGGAATGAAATGAGTCCCATCAACACAGCCTATGTGAACACCTAACCTATGGTTGGTGATCAAACCTGATCAGTCCTGGAGGTGAAATGCTTTGTTCGCTCCAATGTATTTAATGTTGTTCTGAAGAAATGGAAATGGGAAGACAGGGAGAAATAAAACCAATCTGTTGACTTTCAGTGTGTAGTACTTGAATGAATGTATGGATAATTATTGCTGCTCTAACCAGCGTTTGAGGATATCTATATGGTATATAGGTATAAGGTATTCAAATTCAGCTGTTGACTAAATATTTTCAACTTAATTCAAAGCAGATTGCCTTTGGTTGAAAACATGTACAAAAATGTGTACAGATGTCTAGCTGATCAAACTGCCCAGGATAATTTACTTTCCAAGCGGAGATCATCATGTTTTCCATTTTTGCGTAAACTAGAAAATAAATCGTGTTTCATTTAATAATTGCTTCTGCAGGTGAATATTCTTTTGCGCATGCACTTGGTGTCTGCCTGTGTGTAAACAGTTTTAATGATTTGATGTACAGAGAGCATGGTCCTTGTTAGTTATAGAAAATTTCCAGCAAACTGTAAATATATGCCTTACATAGTTGTCTTGTGTTGGTATGTCTGTATTGTTTTATGGTTATTGGATTATTATTGTATCAAAAGAGGAGCCTCACAAATAAAGCAGAGGTTTTATTGTTTCTACTCTATTTGGTGTCAGTCATGTAAGTCCTGAGGATCTTAAGTAAAGTCCCACTTAATAATTCATTTTGTCGTAACAGAACACAGGTAGATGAACAATACATTACGTGGTGAAACATATGCTGCAGTATGTTATTTGATCATTTCTACTAGTACTGAATGTACCGTCTGAAACATGACAACCTGAAGATCCAGTTTGCAGAGTACGTTTTACTATAAACATTAAAGTGGTTTCACTATTGCATTACATTACAGTCATTTAGCAGACACTTTTATCCAAAGTGACCTATGTGCCAAAGCTGCTATATTCTGTACCAACATATGTTTGCCCACAGAAAGAGTTCCAATAGTCTTTAAGTAACTTTATCCCAGAGACCCATTCATTTGTACAGTCCTTTTCTAACATCAGATGGTTAGTGTCAGTCCAGCCTATTATCTACATTCTCAGTTAAGTAAATGTGAAAATCTATCCAGATTATAGGTTTCACAGTTAATCACAGATCACACTATTTGCCTACAGAGATGGCTACTGGAATTGTTTACTATGATTTGTAATATGCTACAAGTTCCCAATTACCAAAGAACTGAAGCCTAACTATTAGCTAGTAGAGACTGCTCAGCTGATTTGGTTTAGTTGTTAGCAACTGAGCCAATCTCAATCACCCAAGCTGCTCCGTCTCAGTGGAAAAATACAGCAAGCAGTGCTGTGTCCTGGGGCTTTGTCTCAAGCCAACCTTCTGTTTTTTTTTTTTTTTTAGTTGTTACAGAAGAATTGCAGTCCGGAATGGGGAAACAATAATTAGACCATAAAAAAGAAAACAAGAAAAACCTTTGTTTCATATTCTGGATCTGCTCGTGACAAGTTTCTTACTTTGGCTCTGCCTGTTAAGAGATCCTATGGTGCACTGTAGCTGAGAGGAAACTGCTCAGTTTACTGTAAACAACTGCTGGGCAAGGGGGCTTTGTAATGGAGGGGTAAGTACTTTGCTGTGTATTTGTTTACAGGTTTGGTAAATTTTATTCAAATTTGTTTTATAAGAAAAACTGCAGTTTTTGATAACCAGTTGCTGGGGAAATTTTCCATTCCTGATAATCCTGCATGCTTAAGTTCAACAATAAATAAATAAAGCTTACAACCACTGCCAAATAATGGTCAGCTGAGTAGTTTTAGTTTTATCTCTGTGTATAACCTGGAGCATTGATAGTCTGGATTTCTTTGTACTGCTGCCGTGGATGAGGTAAAGGGACATTTCTGGTCAGTTTTAATTTCACTGTTATTTAATCTAGTGACTACTGTGTGTTTGTGAACATGACTAGGGAATTCCCTAAAGGGAACAGCCATGATGCACCTAGCCAAGACAACAGTCTGGTGAAGAAGGGTCAGCTATTGTTGGACCGTGGCCAGTGGGCTACCAAGTTGGAGTTCCTTCTTGCTGTGGCAGGAACCTTGGTTGGGCTGGGAAACCTCTGGAGGTTCCCCTATCTGTGTTACAAAAATGGAGGAGGTAAGCAAGACTCTCAGAGACCCAAAGAATCATACATAAGCTTTTGCATTCATTGTTCCCTGCAAGGTTGTGCAATTGCAATTAACCTGACTGAAATATGGAAACAAATCTGGAAAAGTAATCTTTAAAGATATACAATTTATAATAAGTACTTCAACCTTTGCACAGAGCTGCTGCTTCTTATTATATCTTATTGGTGTGCTTGCTTCAGCAAAGCACACTTCTATTCTCTTACTACTTCATCTTCTTCCGCCCAAAATTTCAGACTTCAACTTTAACACCGTTTAAGCTATCAATGCCATTCAAACTTTGAAAAATTCAGCATGGTCAGGTGTCGTGTGGATCCATTCAAATTTTAGACTTTTTCTAATTTAGACTTTTTATTTACAATTTTTTGGCCCTATAGGAATGCATTATGAAAAGTGGGAAGCTTTCTGTGTACAAGCTGTTAGAGGGAGACAGAGACTGTCAAATGTGACCCTGGCTGTCTTTTACAACGTCCAGAGACTGATGGTTTACTGATGGATAAATAGAAAAGACGAAGCTGGACATGAAATATGTATACATTTTGATTTGATGGAGGTTTCCATACAAATAATTATTACAACTGTTTATACTTTTGCTACTACTACAGCTGTACATGCTACTACCTCTTCTAATACTTCTACTATTTCTGTGGCTACTAATACTACTTCTGCTAATACTTCTAACTCTAACCCTTTTACTACTTCTACCACAGTATCTTTCTATTTAATTTGACTTTTTAAGATGAAGCAAGCACATTTTCTTGAGAACATTTAACCTTTTCTAGTTGAAAATAAAGCCCTAAGGTTTCCTGCACCTTTGAAGACCCATTTTAGCCAACAATATTTGTCAAAACATTAGTGTGCTTGCTTAAGCTATCAACGCCGTTCAAATGTAAAAAATAATTACTATTACAACTGTTTATACTTTTAATACTTTCAATATGTTTAATACTATATTTCTATTACATCTTTGAATACTATTACTATTGCAGCTCTTAATGCTACAACTAATATTTCAACTACTACTTTTGCTACCACTACTACTGACTTCTACCACTATACTTTTGTTAATGCTTCAACTAGTACTACTGCTGCTAATACTGCAACTACTACTACTGCTGCTAACTTCTGCTTTTACTACTTCTACTTCTTAACAGTATCTTTCTATTTAATTTGACTTTTTAAGCTGAAGCAAGCACACAAACTTTCTTGAAAAAGTTTAACCTTTTCTAGTTTGTATTCTTTGTCATGAAATTCTAGGTGAGGAACAAATCAGACCATTGTGTATGCCTAAATTGTTTAAAAGAATAATTTACATTAAGGATGAATAACACTAAAATATTTTCTCTTGAAATTCAAGCTCTATGTATAATAATAGTACATTTTATTTCAGGAGATAAATAATAGACAATAGGCTACCCTAAGATGATGTGTTTTAAACTAGGCTTTAAAAGTAGTAACAGGAGACAGTCTCTGAGGCAGAGTATTCCAGAGTTTAGGACCACACTAAAAGCCATGTCGTCCATGGAGCGAGGGGTTTGGTGTGGGTGAGGACTTTTCATTTAATACATGTCACAGCTTGTACGGTCTATCTCTAGGATGGCTTCACAGGAGGCCGAGTATTATGGTACATCGATAAGAATGTAGGAGGGACAACTGATGTTTCCGTTTAAGCCATTTATTGCCACCATGCACACACGTAGAGCAACAAGAGGTGATGAGTCTTGACGGTTATGTTTCTAGACATCATAAACAGAAAAACACACAAGAATTACAATACAGTTAACCAATATATATCACATTTAACAGTTAGGTACCTAACAAACAATGAATATTAGTACTCTAACCAAAGGGGGTGAGGGGTAGGCCTACTACTGCTGAAATTCTAGAGTACTAAAGAAACATTCATTTAACAATTACATAACATGAGAAATTAAACATTCTAAATTAGGTTATAAAGATTCTTACATTTCCTTAAGAACTACAATTAACAAATCATGTGCACTGCGCACTTACATAATATTTGTAGTCTCAAGGCAAACAGACAAGGTGGTGATCATAGCATTTACCACTATATACTGGTCAAGTATTTGATCACATCAAATCTACAAATAACTAGTGATGTGTCCTTCCATGTCGAGGCTTCGAAGCGTGTGTCGAGTAATCCAGGAAGATTTTTGTGAAGCGCGTATCGAGGCTTGTGTTGATGACGTATGTGGTGACGTTCGAAGCCTCGCGAGCCGGCCGTACCACGTGACTGATTCAGGAAATGGTTTGCGGGTTTGGCGTGCGATTCGAAATATAAGGGGCAGCAACACAAGCACATTCACATCACAACCCTCTCCCCAATTTGTTTCCACTTTCCCTTTTGACCCCGCCATTGTATCATAAAGACAGACACCATATTAATAAGTTCATAATTTATGTATTGGCATCACAAACATCATTCATTCATTTATTCAATTCAAAGCTTCACACACCAAAGCCATGGTGTCATTATAATCACTCTGCCTGTTTTACATTTATTGTCCACTTGATGGCACAGTAGAGCAAATGAAGCACCATGAAGCTTCGGCACATGAGTGAACCAATTGGATGGAAAGCTTCAATGCTTCATGAAGCTTCATCTCGCCACCACTACTTAAATGCCAAATCCGAAACCAACTTCAGCGTCGTGGACCCTATGGGAGAGGTAAAGGAGAGGTAAACAGCCATATGCTGAAAGACTCCCAAAGGGTCCTGGATCAGGGCTAGCAGGCCAAGAGAAGGTAATGTGCTCCTTTTACCGAGGGCCCCGGATGATG
>CABFOQ010054719.1:8374-30064 GCA_900660455.1 Gephyroberyx darwinii
CAGTATACTGCAGGACGTCATAGAAATGCAACAGGAAAACAGGAAAAGCTTCTATGTGCTTTATTTTTGCCAGGGGTTTCTTTTTTGCCATAAAGTAATTCAAAAATAAACTACAGTTTTTGTACAAAATTGCCGTAAGGAAAACAAAAGTCAATACTGTAATACTGTACTGTAATAGTTTGCACAAAAAACAAAACACACAAATCATGCTAGTCCACCCGGTCTCCTGCGTTTGGCCACATGTTTTCGTCCACATCACACACACATCTTTTGGCATGCCGGATCCAAGCTTGGCAATCCTCTGGATGTCCTCACATCATTCATAGCATTGACAAGTGACGTCTGATTGTGTGGATTGTGGTCATAAACCTTCCACCTCCACGCAGAAAATAATTCTTCAATGGGGTGTTTGTAATTTGGCAAGTTGCTGTCCATTTGAATGTATATTAGGTTTTGAAATCTAACAGTTTTGAAAAGAGTATGTAAGCATTTGCAAAATGGGCTGTAGATACACATGGTTTTGCTGGTGGTTGACTTTGAGTGAGAAAAGAATTCATGAATTTTGAAAGCTGTAGTCATTGAATGTCTTTTGTGTTAAAGCAAGGCAAGAGTCAGTCACGGTTTGGTCCGCATAGACTTCTGTTGTGCTAACTGTGTGAAGAGTTTTGAAAAAGTAGCTTCAGTATTGACCGATGCGAGTTAGCAATCGGAAAAAGACTAACTTCGAATTTCACTTTAAAGCTGCACAAGGCAACATCACACTTTGGCGACCCCAAGTGGCAGTGAGAGGTAACCGCTTGAATCTTTTGGACAGTTTGAAGGACTTCTTTACCCAGAAGTCATGTAATGTGATGTCAGTAAACTAAAACATACATAAAAAATTGTGCCTAGTGCAGCTTTAAACCAACATTAGTTACATTATCTGCACATTTCTTTTTTTCTTTTAATTTTTCTTTAATTTTGAATCCCCAGATATGCATACACAAGACCAGTCATTCTCAGGGGTCTAACTGATAACACGGTATGTATTGGCATTTCAAAAGCATTTCCTGACAAATCACGCTACATACACTTTTGCTAGAAGTGTATTACCATAACTAACCTTACGGAGGAAGTCAGATCATTAAATTTGTCAAAATTGCTTTGTACTTGTTTATAGCCGTCTTAAAGGAAAGATCCACCCAGTTACTCTTTCATTGCTATATATCATAAATCTGTGATGTTCAGTGCTATTTTGTGATGAGGTACTTTTTTGATGTACCCACTTTCCTCAAACTGCCTCGTCTGCTTCTACTTCAGTTAATGATTACCCAGAATGACTTTTGCCCAATAGGCAAAGCCCCAAATGTCATGGCTGCATTGCATTCTGGTCTATTGAGGCTCCTGTCGGTGAAGCCCTTTGCTCTTTGATTCAGAGGGGCTGACATGACGTTTACTGTTGATGTTTTAGATTGCTGAAAAAAAATCTGCAATCAAGCTCCGTTGTAGCTGCACTGAAAATACCTCAAGGTGATGTCATGTCGTCTATGTTTGGCCAGTTATAATTGGCCAGTGTGATTAGTGTTTTAGGGTGGATTTTTCCTTTTAAGGGGTCCAGCATGTACACAGTTCTCCGCTTTACAAACGGTACATTGACTTTGTTCTAGAAATTCAGGGTGTTGTGCTCCAAGTCGAGCTTACTTGAAGAATATGGCGACCGGAAAGTGAGGCTCAGTACAGCTAACACTTACTCTTACAGGAAAGGTATGCATGTCTGCTACTCACACTGAGATTTGCAAGTCATCTTCCCAGCCCGCATGGACTACTGAGCATTGAACCCCAGCCAGGATTAATTACGATCTCTTTGTTGCAGTGGACGTCCCTTTCCACGAGTATGTGAACTTAATACTGAGGCCTCAGACTTTGGATACTCTTGGCAGCGGTGAGTAAAGTCTTCTTGTTGCAGTCAACTTTTCATTCTGCTAGGGGGAAATAAGCAAGAATAACCAGGGATTCACCACTTTTCTACTGCTGACTCGGGGCAATCATTTAGCTCTGCAGTTGACGTTTCGACAGATGCATAATTTGCCATTTTCTTCCCTAACCAAAACCCCAAACAGACACGCTGTATTTTTTCGGGGACAACAACTTCACCGAGTGGCAAAGCCTTTTTGACCACTACAAGTCTCCACCTTACGTGCTCCCTGGCACCACCGGAGCGTACAGTTTTGGGGTCGCAGGTCGGTGTTCATCCATACGGGCTGGGAAAGACAGCAATGCCTGGAGGGGAGGGAGGGACTCTAGTTAAATGGATTCAGTTTGTGGATTTCAATACTGATGAATAGCAAAGCATTTGCTTGATGGATGTGATTAAATCCATCCAAAGGGGGGTTTAGTGTGCTACGCCACAACATACAGTCTTTGACCAAGTCATTGTGTAACTTAGTTACATTTAGGGTTAGACCAATGTATGAGTTTTCAGATTTTTTAGATATCTAGATCTAAATGTTGTTTCAGGGGGTTTTGCACCCTGACAAGATTATACGAGCTCTACTTTTTCTCTGCAGGCCCAGGAACAGGGGTTCCCTTTCACTGGCATGGTCCAGGCTACTCTGAGGTCATCTACGGTAGAAAGGTAAAACAAACAGCTCCTGCAAGGTCCTCTTTTGTCATGTTGGTCAGTCTGGGAAAGTCTCACACAGAGGTTTCAGAAGTGTCCTTTGATTAGACTTGCACACTCTAAATGAATTTGATGTCTTTACACAGCGCTGGTTCCTCTACCCACCAGACAAGGAACCCCATTTCCACCCAAACCGCACCACTCTGTCCTGGGTAACAGAAACATACCCTTACCTGCCCCTGGAAGAGGCTCCACTGGAGTGCACCATCCAACCTGGAGAGGTAAGACGATTCAGTATGGTTCAGTATAGAGTTTGACTGATAGGCCGATACCGATATTTTTTTGGATATGCTTTCAAACTGATTCGCCTGAAATCAGAAAAGAGGGAGAAGCGGGTTAAGCCCTCGTGAAAATGACATCAAGCTCTGGTGATTAGTCTTTCAAGGGCCGCAAAGCATTCCTAACGCATTCTCTCTCAACAGGTGCTGTTTTTCCCCGACCGCTGGTGGCACGCGACTCTCAACTTGGACACCAGTGTTTTCATCTCCACCTTTCTAGGCTGAGCGCTCTGTGGGGATGGCTGGCTGAAGGCATTCATCACCTCTCCACGCTTCCCTCCGGCGTTTCTCTTTCCAGTCGCACTTCGACAAGCAACAAATCAAGACTAGACTCAATGGATGGGTTGAACAGTGAGGCCTCAATAGTGATTATGATTAAGATTGATTTACTGCGATTTATCTTTTTCTATCTTTATTTATATAATATTTGTATAAATGCAAAGATTACCCGTAGGTGGAAAATACGTGACTTATTACTTGCCGCATGCAGTCGAGACCTGTCTGGTTTTCTGTAGCGGGTCACTGTTGTACAACTGGATTACAGATTTGGCTTTTAATTCCACAGAACAACTGATTTTACCGTAGTTGGAATGTGCTTTAAATTAAATATTTTTTTAAAGGCAAACAGGAAGTGCAATGTCTTCATCAAACCAAATGTTGAGTTTTCTGTCGAGTTTTCTCCTCAAATTATTTTAGAAACTTGTGATGAATAGGTTTCTCTTTTATTGGTGTGTGGATAACCTGTCGACGAATAACATCCAATAAGAACATTCTGTTCAAAAGGCACCGCCCCCCGCCAAACACACACATCCCAACATATACTGCATGTCAATGCAGTATATGTCAATGCATTAATGTCAATGCAGTCAATTCCTTTCCTAGGTTTGAAAGAACTTTAAACATTGAAGTATTGTAGCACCTAACCCTTACAATACTGCAATACCAGTGATTCTGAAATATCATAAATCAAAAGTCTATATCTATTCAGGACAGCAGCTTTGGGTTGGTGGCATTAATAAGTACAAAAAAAAGCATGAAGTGTCCCAAATTCTAAACGAGATGAACTACCCTGTCCCACCCAGGACCGCTCAAACTGGATATTCATGAAGGTATTCATAGTTTTCTCTACTCTTTGTAATACTACTTGATAGCACAATACATGGTCCAATATTGTGACAGTTCAATCCTGTACATTAATATTGTCATAACCCTTCCCTTTTTTGATTTCCATGTCAAAACCCACAAGGTCACAAATTTCTTATACAAACTTCAGGGTGTCCTCACTGCCTACTGTGTGTTTGTGTGTGTGTGCATGCATTATAAATACAGACTATAGTATCAGGAAACTTGTAAGTGAAAATATCCTAGCAAAACGCCTGGGAATGATGGAACATGGAGCATACTTTACGCTGAGGCTGGCAAACAGGGATTGCCAGTCCCACAAGGGTTAGACCAATATATCAGGTCAATATTAGCCTTTTATTAAACATGAGACATCAGCCAGTCATCCACCATCAGTATGATATGAGGTTCTGCCTTGACCACAGCTACACAAAAGCAGTCTGTAAAACCTACAATGATATTTGGTTTTCTTCTTTATTTATTCATTTTAATTGTTAAGGTTGGGCCACCCTGCCTTACAGCGCTGCTAACCCTAAAATAATTAACTAGCCTGGGTTTAGTGTCCCATGATTGTCTAAATGGTGTTTCAGAGGCTTTTCCATCCTCACAAGAATACAATTCTAGGGGAAACACTTAATACTGATAGTTGGCTATCGGCAGCTTCAATTAAAAAATATCAGCATCAGCTTTCAAAAACCCCTTAACATCACCAGGCGGTCGATTTTAAAACACACAGGACACTCAGAGGGCTTTAACAGCTGTAGGAATGGTTGACCATCTCCTTAGCTAACGGTCAGAGGAACTGTTCCACATCCAGCATGATCAGGAACCCACAATTGATATGATTGTATAACACCACTCAATCATCGCTGCTGCAGTTTTTGTCTTGCAGCATGGCAGCAAATACAAACGACCATGAGCACTAGTCTACCGCTCACTTGCACTTGTTGCTGGCAAGTACTGGAGGTGCTGTGATCCTTGGTTTACATAAATATTACTTTTTAAAATCAGATAGTAGATACTTTGTTGATGTTTGTAGTTGCAACTTACTTAATTGACAACTAACATGATTGACAAGCTCAAGTGCTGATGAATTATTTCTAATGTGCAGCCTCACAACACTCATAGATTGAGGGACTTTTTTGGTGATTAGCTTTAGTAAAGTGTGTTTGGAATATGGATAGGCTTATACCAAACATTCTTTGCCCAGATTCAGACTTTTGACTTTTTCAGATTATCACCAAAATGACTGTGGAAAGTGGAAAGCTGCCTGCTGGTCAAAAATAAAGCCCCTTTGTGCCTGTCATAGTCCTGCACATGTATAGTTTATGGAAATCTTATTTTGCCGAAAGACTATTTATTTGCATGCAGGCCATGCAAATTGAGATTGTGCCAAATCCAATAACACCAACTCACCCATATTACTGTAGCGCAAGAAAAAGCCTGTGAAAGCTGGCATGAAGACTGTGCCAAGAGATTTGTCCATTCAAAACGGCTGCTATAATCGCTGCAAGACGCAGAGATCGTCACCAACATATCAGGCAAGCAAGCGAGACTGTTTTCAGTCCCAGGACCTCAAATCAGAACGCTTCAATTCTAAAGGAGCTTTGGTGTCACCCTTCAGCTGAAGCAGGCCGTATGCGCTTGCAACCTGGTGATGAAGTGACTTGTGCTTGTGTAGTGCTGTTTTTGACGGCTCGTTTGCACCATAACTCTTCTCAAGCAGATCAAAAAAATGTGCATAACGCAATCTTGGTGAATCTGGACCATAATGTCCTACTCAGTAAGACATAATCAAAAAGTAACCAATACTTCTGTAACTGATTACTTCTCATACACAGTACACATACGCAGTCTAACCATATGACACTAATCTGCCCAACACTGGTGACCACCGACTAAATGATGCAAATTCAATGTCAACTGACACAGAACGTTGCATGAACGGTTCGACAGCCAATCCCATCACTTGATTATGAATAGTCACCAAGTCACACAGTTGATCTGAATGTGGCGCTCTGCTGACCGGCCCCTGAAAACCCAAGGAAAATGGGACAAATGGAGCGACGGACCAAATGCAGGAGAGGGAAACAAACTAAAGGAGGTCTACTCTGTGATCATCATGGGCTTGTCTTGTTCCACATCTCTTCTACCTCTGTCAAAATGACTTCCCTGCCTCTTTCCACTCCACGTTCACATGCCATTGTTCAATAGTCCTCCACCCAGCCGTTCTCCAAAATAAAAGCATCAATGACTTCCTTCATAGCCAGGTTGGGAATGAGTTGCTCCTGAGTCAGCGGGGTGCGGGTCACTGGGTCAAAATGTCCAACTCGCTGGAACAGAAGCAGAAACACTTGAAATTAAATTTCTTCCATCAACAACTCACACAAGCTTCGTTTTTACATTTGCATCTCCACACAGGCTCTTTTATAGATTTCGGATTAGTTGATTATATTATTATATTATAGCATCAGCATCCTCTATTTTATCAATTAATCCAGGCAATCAAATCCATTTTGAAATATATTACATGGTTTACTCTATTGAACGTAATTGTGTATTAGCATCATATCCTGTCATGATTAGTGGTGCTTTTAGGCACCGAGTAAGGGAACGCGTTTACCTGAAGGTGCTCTTCGATGTCTTTGCGGTCGTAAGTGATTCCGCTGGGTGTGATGCATGGTTCCCTCATCAACTCAAAGCTGATCTTTCCGCACAGGTAGTCTGGGATCTCACGCTTCTGTCAAACACACACCATGCATTTTGGTTTCTATATCACCAGTACCAATGTGTAGATGCCAAGTTTCTTCTGTCTTTGACCTTTCCTGGTGTGTTTTACTCCATACCACTTCCATTAACTCTGGCTTGCTTTACCAGTTTTACCAGCGTGTTTTAAAACAGCAAGTATGTTTTCAGCATGTTGGATCAATTAGGGGTCAATGGATTAGATTGATGCTCACTTTTCCTCTATATCCAAATCAAGTGCTGTTAGCTAGCGTGGACCTAAATAGTAAAATAGGAAAGAAGCAAATGGAGCAGTGGTTAGTCTGTCGTCACCAACACTGACCTTCCTCTTCTCGTCTACTTGAGAAAACAGCTCCTCCATGTCTGAAAGGTACTTGTCCTATGAGAAAAAGAGTTGAATGGAATTTAATGAAATAACACAACACACGTTTGAGAGGTTTGAAATAAGAAAAAAATTGTGTTTGGACTAAGGTCATGATGGGAAACCTACATGCTTTGACTGGATCTTGCTCAGATGGTGTTGACTTCTTCTGTCCTCCGACTTGTCCTCTTGTTTTTGTCGGCAGCCCTCCAGCTCTCTGTGGATTGGACCGTACAGAAAGTGAGGGCCTTGGCCAATCAAACTGTTATCAACGACAATAATGATTTAAACCCCAAAATTGATTTTTAACGTGATGGGTTTCAACTGGGGTACTGATGCGTTCACTCACCTCTCTTTCTCAGCAAGAATGAGTTTAGTGAGGTAGGCGTGCAGCTCGTTCTCCTGGTTGATCCGCTTCTCCTCCATGCTGTTCCAGCGTTTCTTCTTCGCTATTCGGAGAGCACTGGGAATGTCGTCGCCAAAGTTCAACCGCTGCTCTTTTGCTAGGTTATAAGCTAGTGAAAAATAAAGAGGCCCTTTAAGTTACTGTTATTCGCCTATTACCGTGTAATTCTTAAGATAGGAGGCTCAGTGACTGCTTTTTTTTTTTTTTGCACATTAGCACCCTGCGTCTCTTCTTCCAGAGCATGTGAAAACCATGTAACTCCACTTCCTGAAATGTCCAATGTGCAAGATGAGACTCGCCCTTTTGGTTTATCAACTGTGGAAAAGGAGATCATTAATTTTGGTAAATGTTCTTCATTTTTTGGTGTGCACGCCTCTGTAGCTGAGGAGGAGTCTAACCGCCAACACTGGCTCTCACCAACTGCATTCAGACCTTTTCCCAATCTTTCAATATTGATAAATACAACCAGGTAAAATATCTGGACAAAGAGTAAAATAGTATTACTTTGCCATGTTTGTATGTGTATTATGATCTTTAGAATAAGTCTTCACCTCAAAAGTAATCAAGTGATGGACGTTCTGACACTGACGGTTCATGAACGTCATCTATGTTTGTTTGATAGTGAGTGAAACATTTCCATCAAAGTGAAACATCGGTTTAACTAGACATCATAAAGGCAATCCTTCCCACCTTTCTGCAGGTTGCCAATGGCTTCATCGTAGTTCTCCATCTCCAGGTGGCACTGACCCATGAAGAAGTGGGCCTTGACTGACTGGCTGTCCAGCTCCAATGCATGCTTGCAGTCTGCCAGGGCTTTGTCATGCTGCTGCAGCTTCACGTAGCACAGGGCCCGGTTGGTATAGTATGCCGGTACAGATGGACTATGGGTCTAGGGCGACAGTTTTAAAAAAAAATGTATTTATTTATTTATCTGCAATCTGGTGGAGTTCACAATTTATTCATAAAACATTTCCATTCAACAACTTTATTACACAGAATGGTTTGTCAGCTGCATTTCTTTCTGTTGGCCCCACCCCTTTCCACCTGGCAGCACTCTCAGTTATATAAGCAATCATAAGATATACACATTTCTTTAATTTCTTGTTAAAATGTGTACAAAATGATTTACCTATAAAAAGGTAGCCAATGAATAAGTGTCACCTCATTCTACAACATATTCCCTATAGAGTCATGTGTCTGCAGGTTTTCCTTCCACCCAATCACTATAGCGGCTGCGATTAGTTCCCCCTCTCTGGCTGAGGGCGTGTTAATCAGAGAAATGAGCTGCTGTAGTGTTTGGTTGAAAATCTGCATGCACTTGACTCTCAATGGCTCATAGTAAGAGACCAATGATCTACACACAGGACCAGATGTGTGCAAGTGAAGTTGAACACATACAGATGCAGACTGAGACAGACACACACAGACACACACAGACACACACACACCACTGTCTATGTCCCATCACCAAGTCCTTACAATGGCTTTGCTGTAGCAGGCAACAGCCTCCAGGTACTTGCGGCTCAGAAAGAGGCGGTTGCCCTGCTCCTTCAACTCCTGAGCCGATACAGACACACTTTTCTCTGGGCTTTCTGCCATCGTGTCCACCAGGCTCGCTGCACCAGTGGCAGCTGCCTCTCCACTTTGCTTCCCTATGCTGCTTCTTGGGTCTAACAGACAGGGTAGAAACTGAGCTAAAGACAAAGAGACCAGAAACAGATTACTGGCATGTAATAATAAATGCAACAACATAGGTCTCAACATTTCTGGCAAAAGTGTTTATCTGTGCTTATAATGCAAACTTATGCTCCAACAAAGGTATTGTGCTTCTTATAATAAAAGCACCAAATGTGGCACAGAGGTAGTTTTATATGATCAAACTTGATTGAAGTATTAGATAGAATGGTTAGCCATTAAATGGTGGCTAAATGAATCAAATTCTGAACCATGTGAACCATATTAACTGGATTATTGCCTACTCTGTTTAAAACTGGGCACCAAGTGGGGATGATTTCAATGATGATAGACCAGGCAAAGTTCTGTTGCTAGATGCCAAAAAGGTCAAGGACGGCCCATCAATCTGAATGCTCACCACCCAGCCCTGATGATCTTACCGAACCACCAACATATGGAGATCTGGATAAAGCACTGTTCATTACCTACCAGACGACAAAGCCATTGATTTCCGTGTGAGCAAAATCTATGTATACAACAAAAATAGTTATCTGGGTCACAGACTCCCTTTGTAATGATCAAAAAAGCAAATCATTCAGGGAGCCAGTGGCGGTCCAATAATGATGTACTTGTCTACTGTCACAACCAGGTACGTTAACCTTAAAATCGCCACCAGCCAGCCCTAAGTATAATTAAACAAACTAGTAAAACAATTGATTTGGCCATGTCTGTCTACACATTAAAATCAGAGATGCACACACGCCATCCAGGCATTTGCAGGGTACAGCAACCAGTTCCTCTTAATGCGCGTTAACATTAACTATTGATATGAAACTAATTAGCTGTTAATGCTTACCAGTGTAGACTCCGGTGGCAGCGGAGACTGACACATGTCGCCATAACTGGCGGACAAAAATACGAAACAGATGTTTAAATTTGGTTTACCTGCGACATAAACTGGGCAGTTTGAATGGGGCATGTATGACTGTGTACCCCGCTAGCGTCGCTCGGTTATTTCCCACGGATTTCCTGACCCGTTCTCAGTATGTAGCCAGCTATTTAAGCTAAACGCTGCAGATACTGACCGCGTAGGGCTGCTAACGCCACACACAGAAAAGAAAAGCTAGATAATGATTTCACGGTCATTTTAAACCGTTAGTTTACCGTTTAGTTGCCGTTCTTGGTGACTCACTCGCCTTGTTCAGTGTACAGCTATGTGGCTGCGACTCGCCATTCAGATAGTTAGCTAACTTCTAGCCTAGTTGTATGGTTAAGGTTTGCAAGACTACAGATGTTTGGGTTTTGCTAATGACGTAACATCTGTCATCGGAAGTCGTGTCCAAATAAGGATAACAGGGAACCTTTTTAATGCCTTTATTATTGAAAATGAGTTTACGTCTAAACAGGGATTGTAAATGAATTAACCATACTGTAAATGACTTACAAAATAGTAGATTATAGAATGACGAGTTCGGCCGACACCGTGTATTTCCCAGAGAAATAACATGGACATAAATGAATACCATAAAAAGAAAGCTTGAGAGAAAAATAACCTCACAATACAGTATAATTGCTTTTGGAGTTTATCTACATAATCAGTTGACTTAATAATTTATAAAATTTTGACTGTTTTGAACTTGACCCTCCATGAATGCATATGCAATTAGCCTAGGGGTGTCCAAAGGATGTCATTTGTTGCACAATAAGTTATAGCCAATAAGCAAACAACAACTCAGGGTGAAGGCATGTAGGGGACTGGAATTTACAATGTGGAGAATATGAGTTAAGAGTATATCTGGGTACTGAAGGCTAGTTTAAAGAGTATCAATGTCTGAAATAATGGCTGTTTGCTGATAAGCTCAAGCAATATCACGACAAGGCCTTGTCTCTCACCAAACACACCAAGACTCAAGTCAAAGCAGCATGGGAGCACACCAAACAAAGGCTGAAGGAAAAGGTGAAGGTTAATTTCCACCCCCTCTTTAATATTCCCTGATAGTCCTGGGTCCTTGTTACATAGAGAAACTTTATTTGTTTCAATATCCTGTCATATTTTATTTATCAGCTAAAATAAAAAGGTACTTTCTGTCTTGGGTAATAAACAAAATGCATGTTGCGCAGGAGACACCAAAACCTGCCATGGCCCAACTGTTCAAGAAAAACTTACAGGTGAGTACATTAGAATTAATGGCATAACCTCAAACATGCATGCCTTATATTTTGTCTATATTGCATGATATGGAAATATTAATATGTTCATACAGAGTGTTCAGTTTGTTAAACAGTCTCCACCAACTCCACTTAAGGAATCAACCTCCAACTACAACTTGTTCCTTCAAGCTTGTACCATTGTACCATTGCCAGAAAGTCTAGGTCCGGCAGATTTAAATCTAGATTTAAATTATTTAAATGAATTTCTCGTTTTAAAATTGAAACTTGCTGGTAGACTAAACATGGTATTCCTCTGAATATTCTCGGCACCTTGTTCAAACAGTTAACTAAATTGATAACTTCTATTTATCAATTACCAGTTCAATAAGATCCCAAGACCATCATGTGATCTAAAATGTCACAAAAGCAGCCTGTCATATAATTCTCGGCACAGATCACACAGCAGAATGGTACTTTTAATTATAAACTGAAATACAACTTTGACCTATCTTCAGAAATTATTTTCAAGGACCGGCAACCTCCCTGGCTGCAAGTGGCACTCACTGCAGAGCCAAGGTACTATAGGTCCACCCCTCTGGACTTACTTGCACGCCACCCCTCTCGTTAATGCAAGTCTGGGGAAGGAGTGGTTAAGATTAGGCAAGGGGAGAGAATTGGTTAAGGTATGGGTTAAAATGACAGGGCCAGGCATAAAAACTCACTCAACTCACTCCACCTCTAGGTGGAGCTGGACTGGTCCGGTGGCTCTGCAGTGAGTAGCCTCTCCCTGGCTGTTCTCCGGGTCATCTGCCTCTTGGGCTGTAATCAGCCAGGTAGGCTGATGGGTAACGCCCTTCAGCTGTGGCAATATGGCCGACTGGCTGTTGTCCGCTGGGGAATGTAGTTCTATTAGGTTTTCCTGTGTGTTTTCCCTTGTCTGCCACAACTTGTATTATTGTCAGGGTGGAAAAGCCTCTGAAACAGCATTAAGACCAATGTGATATCATACTTTTTTTTTTTTCTTCAATTTTATTTTCTATTGGGTCTATTGAGTCAATATTTCCAATGTCTGCTCAGCAATTACAAATGAAGGCCTGTTCATTAATTAAATAAATTGGTGTGATACCTTAGTACATGTTTGCTTGTTTGTTTGCCCCCTAGAAAATTGCACCAGCCACCACTAATAGCAGTAGTAGTAGTATCCTTAGTACTAGTAGTAGTAGTAATAGTATAAATAGTAGTAGTAGTAATAGCAGTAATAGTAGTAGTAGAAGTATCAGTAGTAGTAGTTGTGATAGGAGTAGTAGTAGTAGTTCTGCTTTTACTTTATTTTTTTATCGTTATCATAAGTTTTGCCTTTTATTTACACATTTTCTTCTCATTTGAAGACTCTTTGATTAATTTTATGTCCCTATATTCTTGTTTTGTTTTTTTTTGTTTTGTTTTTTACCATTTTAGGATAGTTGTAAATAAAACTAGTAGTAATAACTAGTGCCAGCTGAGCTACAATAATCACTTATAATTCCATCAATCAAACAAATACCAAGTTACGAATGAACACGGTTTAAAAACAGCGTCTGACAGTGAATTATTCATAGAAATAAAGGTTTCTGTCTGGATCTTTCTGGGTTTCACTCCACGACTCGAGACGGCTCTAGAACGTTCTGACACGTCATCACGCTGGAGGCTAAAGTGCGCTCGTGGCTCTCATTGGCCAGTCTTGTGTGAAACAGCTGCGTCAAGTAACCGGAGCTAGCAGGAATACAACCAGAAGTAACAAGATTTTGCCTTCACAATAAAAATAGTTAGTGTTGACCAACCTGTAAGGGCTTTTATTTTGAAAGCTATCACCGGCGGTATGATATTCCAACCATGCTGACTTGACACTGACTTGGTGCGAAGCTTCGAGAAATATCCAGAAAGCATCCAGAGGTATAAAGCAGCTCGTCAGAGAGCACAGGCATCATCGACCAGATCCGACCGCAGCGGAGGACCAAGAGAAGAACGAGAAATCTTTCTTTACAGGACAGGCGCATAGTAAGTACAGCCTTCATTTATGATATGAAACAATTGCTGCCAGACTTTGTTGTCTTTAGCGCGACAGTATAGACTCTTTGGAAGTTCATAGTTTCATTACATTCATATTTGGTAAAAGTATGTCTGACAGTAAAGTTAAACAAGGAGTTTGTGTGTGTTTTTAAAAATTGTTATCACGCACATGAGACATATAACTGTGTATTTTCTTTGTCTAGTCTTAATTAAACTAAACAATAATTAAACAAAACAATAATGTTAAAGGTTAAGTAGCCTGTGAAATATTTACTGTACTGAGTAGTCCTCATGTTTTATTGAGTTGCCTCCTGTTTCTAAAAGTTATTTTTCAAATGTATTCATAGGCAACCATCTCCAGCTAAGATGTCTGCAGCTAAAGGTGTAGCAATCGGCATCGACCTGGGCACCACCTACTCCTGTGTGGGGGTTTTCCAGCATGGAAAAGTAGAAATCATCGCCAACGACCAGGGCAACAGGACCACGCCCAGCTACGTGGCATTCACAGACACTGAGAGACTCATTGGAGATGCAGCCAAGAACCAGGTGGCGATGAACCCCAGCAACACTGTGTTTGATGCCAAGCGACTGATTGGGAGAAAGTTTGATGAATCGGTGGTGCAGTCAGACATGAAGCACTGGCCCTTTGAGGTGGTTTCAGATGGAGGGAAGCCCAAAATCCAGGTGGAATACAGGGGGGATATCAAACGCTTTAACCCAGAAGAGATTTCCTCCATGGTCCTGGTGAAGATGAAAGAGATTGCTGAGGCCTACCTTGGCCAGAAGGTGTCCAACGCAGTCGTCACAGTTCCAGCTTACTTCAACGATTCCCAGCGGCAGGCTACCAAGGATGCAGGCGTCATTGCAGGACTGAATGTACTGAGGATAATCAACGAGCCGACAGCAGCCGCCATCGCCTACGGTCTGGACAAAAGCAAGTCAGGAGAACGAAACGTCCTGATCTTTGACCTGGGTGGGGGCACCTTCGACGTGTCCATCTTGACAATTGAGGACGGTATCTTTGAGGTGAAAGCCACAGCTGGAGACACTCACCTGGGTGGAGAGGACTTTGACAACCTCATGGTCAACCACTTTGTGGAGGAGTTCAAGAGAAAAAACAAGAAGGACATCAGTGGAAACAAGAGAGCTCTGAGGAGGTTGCGCACAGCGTGTGAGAGGGCTAAGAGAACCCTGTCCTCCAGCTCTCAGGCCAGCATTGAGATTGATTCTCTGTTTGAGGGCATCGACTTCTACACCTCCATCACCAGGGCTCGCTTTGAGGAGATGTGCTCCGTCCTCTTCAAGGGGACATTAGAACCTGTGGAGAAAGCCCTGAAGGACGCCAAAATGGACAAGGCACAGATCCATGACATTGTCCTGGTTGGAGGCTCCACCCGAATCCCCAAAATCCAGAAACTCCTGCAGGACTTCTTCAACGGCAGGGAGCTGAACAAGAGCATCAACCCAGATGAGGCAGTGGCTTACGGTGCTGCCGTCCAGGCTGCCATTCTCACAGGCGATACCTCGGGCAACGTTCAGGACGTGTTGCTGCTGGATGTGTCACCTCTGTCCCTGGGTATTGAGACGGCCGGAGGAGTCATGACATCCCTGATTAAACGCAACACCACCATCCCCACTAAACAAACCCAGACCTTCAGCACTTACTGTGACAACCAGCCTGGGGTCCTTATCCAGGTCTACGAAGGGGAAAGAGCCATGACCAAGGACAACAATCTGCTGGGCAAGTTTGAGCTGTCAGGAATCCCGCCTGCTCCAAGAGGGGTTCCTCAGATCGATGTTACCTTTGACATCGACGCCAATGGCATTTTGAACGTGTCAGCAGTGGACAAAAGCACCGGCAAAGAGAACAAGATTACCATCACCAACGATAAGGGCCGGCTCAGCAAAGAAGAGATTGAGAGGATGGTGCAGGACGCTGACAAATACAAAGCTGAGGATGACCTTCAGAGGGAGAAGATCTCTGTCAAGAACTCCCTGGAATCCTACGCCTTCAACATGAAGAGCAGCGTACAGGACGATAATATGAAGGGCAAAATCAGTGAGGACGACCAGAAGAAGGTCATTGAGAAGTGTGATCAGGCCATCGCGTGGCTGGAGAACAACCAGTTGGCTGATAAAGAGGAGTACCAACACCAGCTGAAAGAGCTGGAGAAAGTGTGCAACCCCATCATCACCAAGTTGTATCAGGGAGGAATGCCTTCAGGCCCTGGAGAGCAGGCCCGAGCCGGCTCCCAGGAACCAACCATTGAGGAGGTTGACTAAAGAGACCCTGCCCTTAATAATCACTAGGATCACTACAAAGACTTGAACTTCAACTCCATGCCTCATGTTTCTACATTTTTGGTTTTAATGTATTTGTAAGCTGTAAAGATACTAAAAATTCAAGAAGTGACTTTTTTATTCATGCATTGCTGGACAATGCAATAAAAGTAAAATAATAAAAGAAAACATTTGTGACGGTTCTGATTTCATCTACAGGGTTTTGATATTTGTTTTCTATCATATCAGTCAATCATCAGAATGTCCTAGACTTTTTCTGATATCTGAGGTGAAGACTAAAAATGATCATAACCAAGGTAAATAGAAACAAGGGAAGTCTTTCCACGCTCAGAGGAAGATCTCTGTTACAAAGGCAGCTTGTGAGACTAAATGACACAGGGCATTTCTAGTTACATGACGGACTGGCTGGACATCGTAGTTGATGAGGGTAGTTGTCCTGAATTTAGTGATATTGTCTGTATTGGGATCTGAGCAGCGCTTCCTTCCAGACCAAGGACTTGAAATGAACAGTAGCCAGGTGCCGGTAACCTTTGGCCCTGGCTTTTAAGTCTGCAGTTCAGCTTTGACCTATAGCTTCTATTCTAAAATCAGCTTTAGCTGCTGTGAAATCAAACTGGCTCTTGAGGTTGTGATTGCTAAGTACCTAATAGTCCTGCGTTTGTGACACTTGCAAAGCACTTGGATTGCTCATATGCTTAAGTATGTCTCCAGTTTAATTGACACCTATTAAAATATATTTCCCTTACACAACCCAGATATGACGGTTTCTCTTGTCTTCTCGCTGGCCTTACTAAATAAATGAAAATGCCTGCAGTTAGGGTTTCGCAAAATTATCACTTGTCTTCTCTCTTTACGCTCTCTACCTCCCTATACTGAACTGAGACCAGTTTTTTTTTTTGGTTTCCTGTGATCCGACATCAGCGTTGTCATTTAGTTACTTATTGTCACAGTAAACTCATTTATCCCAACTCAGGGTGCAATTCAACAAGTTAAAGGTGCTGTAGTTAGGAATATGAAATCAGTGATTTATTGTGAAATTGTTTGACCTGCGACCTTTCGGTCAAGGGGTGCTCCCCTTCTGGGTCCGAGCCCCCGGATTGCTGCTGTGATTATCTCTGTGATGGAAAGTGTGAAAGAAACAACTGTTGGACATGAGGAGTCAGCAGGGTAATAGATCATATATTTACTGGTTAACTGTACACAAATGATACAGCTGGAGAGGACAGGAGACATACAAAATAGAGCATTAGCATGACAAGGCTGCCTGACACACACATTCACACTAGGGTTAGACCGATACATGGGGCCTTTTATTAAAAATCAGATCTGGTCCAGTCAGTGTCGTCCACCTCTGACATGTTGTGAGACTAAATGACACAGGGCCTTTCTAGTTACATAACGGACTGGCTTTTGATCAGATCACACAATGCATGCATTTATGTTTATTATTATTATTATAATGGGTTTCAATTGAGAGTTTTACTGTCCCATGATGGTCTAAATGCTGGTTCAGAGGCTTTTCCTCCCAGAATACAATTCTGGGGGAAACACTGAACATTTTTTGGCATGAAAAAGGTCAAAACTTAATGTATGGAACATTGGCAGAAAATATTGGTATTGGCCTGCAAAACCCGTAACGGTCAAACCCTAATCCACACATCACCATTCTTCTCTAAGGTGCCACAACGTAGGTTATTTTAGGTTGTTCCAGCTTTGATGAACCCTGTCAGTCATAGCTGAAACTACAGGAGGGATTTTCCTGAGCACCGCAGAGCAAGGAAATCCAAGGCAGAGAATCACATCCACACAGAGGTAACGTATTCACAGGACAAACCAAACACATCAGGACTAATAGTCAAGATTATGAGAGAAAAAAAATACAAAAAGGTTCATAGGAGAGACAGCACTGATACCATTCTTGTTGCTCGAAGTATTACAGCGATTGCATGCCAAATATGGAAACTATATCCATACACCGCAGGCTGGGCAATGAAAAAGAAACCTCTTACAGTTATGATAACCAGGTAAATAACATTTCATAAACATTTTCAGCCATCTTACATTATTAGGAAGAAGACGACTTGGGATTCTGCATTTTTTTGAGGAAATATCTGAAAAAAAACAACTGAAAATATCTGAGGAAAAACTGTACAAAGAACTTTGGTTGGATATCCGCTCCTGTATATACGTCTAGTATACAATATACATATTTAGATAACTCTAATTTAAATACTAGTCTGACTAAATTAAAATGAATACTTTCCCAAAAAAATAGTATGTATATTACTGACATCTCGCATGCCATCTTCCACTGTACACAGAACTACTAACTCCATATGGACAGTGTTAAATGACATTAGCTAAACATGCTTTGTAAAGCGAAGGTGTTCTTCCCTTTGTATGAACAATATCATTGAGCACTTTTACATGTTTTACATAGCTTAATAAACCCAGAGGTTATACATACATATATGTATAAAAGGTCAGTTTCAAGAGCACAAACATACTGGCACCAAGCCGTGTGGAAGACACCAACGAACGTGGTCAAGATCACTTGGTATAAAATGGATACTTTTTTGTGTTTTCAATATGGAAAATATTACAAAGGTAAAATTTGAAATGGTCAGACATAGTGGATATGTCGAAAGACAGGTACAGCATCATAATACAATAGCAGTGTAGAATAATCTGCCGCGGAATGGTTCCTCACAGTGTGCTGGTAATGAACCGCCACTCCAACGTGCTGCTTTTATTTTGTTAAGTCCACCTAGTTCATGGTCGGCAAATCGGGAGAATGAAGGCATGACACGAGGAAGGAATACAACCGGAGGAAGATGCTTTGAAAAGGTCAGCTCTTGGACTGGACCCAGGCTATCGGAGGAGATCCGATGACAATGTAGTGTGTTGGGAATGTCAGTAAAGGGCCCAGATCAGCCATGGTCTTATTGCAGAAGCACAGTGGAGCAGGGTTAAGTGCTGGTGTTCAGGGTGAGAGACAAGACAGCAGTGGCAGAAATCCTAATGCAGAGGTGGTCGGTTCATCGGGTTGTGCCAGGTCCTGTTACCCCCTGGTTCAGAGGAGGGTGCAACCAAGTGATAGGGAATTTTCTCCATCAACCCTCGGCCCCCCGACTCTTTCTCTTTCTGTGCTTTACTTCCTGAGGTGAGGGTCGATGCGGTGTTTCATGTGGGGAATTATGGACGGGACTCAGTCCAACATGGCGTCCAACTGGTCTGCTAGGTCATCAAACATGTTGCCAATGTCGTCCAGAATAGTGCCCGCGGACTTCACTGTGTTCGCTCCCCTGGAGGGAAAAAGGTGGTAAAGAAAACTGGGTTTCAATACCCATCAAGGCTAATCATTGCTTCTAGAATAAAGAATAGAATGCATATATATATGAAATGGAGGGGAGTATTAAAACATAACATAATGCAATCGACATATCAGCACAACAAAGTGCTTAGTATAAATGTATGAATGAAAAGTATGGATTATGAAGGTGTACAAAAAGAGCAGTGGAACTTGCTGAGACAAAGTAAAAATGCATAGAAAATACCATACCAAAATATTGTATGAAATAAGTGAAAAAAAACAATAACAATATATACCAAATCAGAAGAACATGTGAATTTACAGCATATATACATGCATCATATTCACATTAACCAGTCTACAGAAGGCCATGAAATGCTGGAAAATCATACTTTATGAATCCCTTGTATGAAAATCATTTAATAAAAATGAGCCTTTTCAGCCTTTAGCAGAGCTGAATCCCCCACTGTTCCCTTACCCATCAGAGTTGTCCTCCAATGTGAGTTTCCTCTCCACGGCCTTCAGAGCTGCTTCCAGCGACGTGCTGGTCTGATCCAGCCTGTGCTGCACCACCACTGTCCCCGGGGAAGATTCGGGGCCGAGGCCTGGCCCCACCACGCATACTTGGGGCTTTGCTGCTATCAGGGGGTGGCTCTGAGGGACCGGCGGTGGGGGCCCATGGGTGGGAGTGGGTGGAGAGGAGAAGGCCACACTCTGGACCACGCTGACAGTCACGCTTGAGGGCGAGGCTGCTGCTGCTGAAGACGGTTAAAATGCAGAACATCGCAATCGCTGCATGACTGATTGAATTATTGAAATACATAACATGAATTAAAGGGACAATGTGTAGCATTTTTTACATGACATTACATTACAGTCATTTGATGCTTTTTATCCAAAGCAACTTACAAAAGGTGTTTTTTTTTATATCAATAAATCATTACCCCATTCATTTTGAGATATTGGTAGAATTAATGTAAACAAATGAGACCATCGTTGAGAAGACTGTCAGCCTCTACCGGCCTCTACACTACATTTTACATTTAGTACCACCAGGTTGGATTTCATGGGAAATCTGCTGCTTTACGGTACAAAACAGGAAGAGGGTGCTGTTCTTCCAGTTTCAACTTCACGTTACTTTACCATGTCAAAATTAATATTTACTGTTATTGCTTCTTATCCTTCTTCTTGCTCTTAAACACTTGTGGAGCAACGTCAAGGAGGAGGAGGGAGGACAAGTAGCAACTTCATCTTTGCGAAAGGAAACGATAGGGCTTATAGGAAATGTGGTCTTCACTTTGAAAAACACTAGTACTAACAATACCAAAGGCATGAGATAGACGCTACCAACTCTCATTTGTTTACGGTAATTCTACTTTTATTATACGTGTGATGTATATATTTTACCCTGTGCTGCTAGCAGGCTGTGGCGGACAGGTTTGGGGGCGGTGGCAGGGGGTTTAGGTGAGACTGGAGGTTTGATGGGGGATCCTGTAGCAGGAGTCTCCAGGCTAGCCTCGCTGATCCTCAGACTGACCTCCTCCTGGCTCTGGGACTGAGGCCTGCTGCTGCCCGACTCTGAATCGGTCAGCCCTGCTCCATCCCTGGTGGGGGAGCTGCCAGCCTGCTCTTTGTCCTTGGGCTTATGTCTACGCTTCACTGTGTCTGATTCTTTTAGGTTGAACTCTGGCACCTCCGGGCTCTTGGCTGCTTGCTTCTCTGGAGGCTCCACTACAGCCTCAGCCCTGGGTGGCCCTCCCACCTTGGGCCTCTGTTTGATAGTCAGGTTGCCCTCCTCGGCAAAGGGGATGCACTCGCTGGAGCTGTTCTGAGGGGAGGAGGATCCCTCAAGCCCCTGACCTATTGATTCTTCTTCCTCCGAGTCAGATTTCACCCCAAGGTCTGGGTCAGTGCTATTGTTCTGGACAGCAATACATTCGCTCTGCACCCTCCTCCTTACTCCTGCAGGCTCTCTGGCTTCCTGGACTGCAGGGGTGAGGGAGGGGGGAGGCGGCACCTGCTGGAGAAGGTCTAGTTTAGGGACCGGGGAGTTCCTCCCCTCAGTGGAGGTCTCCAGAGTGGCTGCAATGCTCCTCACACTCCCTGGGCTGTCTGTCACCACCCCACCAACAGATGACGCTGTACTACTGTCAGTCAGCTCAATGCTGGTGTTGCTGCTAACTGAGCTTAGTCTCTTGGGTGGGGGAGGAGGGGGACCCTTTTTTCGGGCACGCACTGCAAAAGACTGACTGCGTCCCACAGTGCCATTCTTTTCTGGACTGGACTGTAATCGTGCCAGCTGGCTGCGGCCTGGTCGGCGGGTAAGGGTGGCATAGGATGGCAGGTTTCCAGAAGGAGGGGTGGGTTCCTCATCATCCTCATCAGGCTCTCCATCTGAGAGGGCATAGCGGGTCAGGCTCTGTGTGCGCTTCTTGGGTGGGATGAAGGTGAGGGTGTGGCCCTGGGGTTTGGCAGGTGAGCTGCGCTCCAGGTCTGTGGAGCCACAGTGAGAGTGTAGGTAGCTGAAGCCCTTCAGTGCTGGAGAGCCATGGGGGGAGGAGCCGAGAGAGCCCGGAGCTTTAGGCTTGGCTGGGATGGCTGGATACTTAAACACTGTGGCTGTACCCAGGG
>CABFOQ010054720.1:9656-29112 GCA_900660455.1 Gephyroberyx darwinii
TAAATGAGAGCACTCGGGGTAAACCTAGAGATCCTACTCGCCATCTAGAGACACAACAACAGCCTTTTACCACACAGAAGCTCGGGATACGACTTGGGAGTGGTTTACCGAGTTTCTGGTCTTTGGATTGGTAAAATATCGTATGTTGGCTCTCTACGGTGACTAAACACAGATGTAAACTCAGGACATGCAGTTGAATGCGATCAGCTTTACGTTAATACATTCAGATGAAGCAGCAAACACAGCAATGATACAACACAACATGGACTCGGCGGTCCAAGGCACGGGTATCAATAAAAATAAACACACCTATTCTAATCTCTGCCCAGAACCAAAGCCTCTTACTTGGGATCACTCTTCTGTGATCGATGCGTGTTTGTCCGTCTTATTGATCCGGTGGGTCCTCCCAGGCGGATTGGCAGAGCCGTTATTTCTCATTGCGCGGAGTAACGGCAAACCTAGCTGTACTCTCTTCCAGTAAACTTCTATAAGTTTACTACACGCACCAGTTGCACATACAGAGCTATGAAGAGTTAGGCTGCCGGGTAAGCAAACAGCTGATCTAATTCTTCAGGATCTGCGGTGTTACGTCGAACACTAAACAGTCTGAGCTCGTCTGACGAGTTGAAGACTAGGCGTTGGCTAGAACAAAGAAAATAACTCCATGTTGGGGGATCTACCTTGTTAGCAACCTGTAGTTGCAAGAAGGGAGACTGTGGGGAAGGTAGCGCTGAAATTTATATCCTCAGTGACGTCATGAGGGCACCCCGAGTCTCCTCCAATGGGAGCCCGGAGATGGGGTTCCTGTCAGTTCGCACTCAGGTGTGACTTTCAGGGACTGTTGGAATTTTGGCGCTCCTTCCCCTTTGTTTAGGGGAATTCTAGCCCTCTAGCCCAGCGGGTGGGCTAGAGTTTAGGCTTTTGGATTTCCTATTAGGCCGCAGCGACATGTTGACTTACGTTCCTTTGTTCTACGCATGGAGCCCGGCCCAACATGCCTGAGACAGCTTTTTCCACCATCATCAAGAAAACACTGAATAGCCACCACTCGCACTTCAGATACGACACTTGATGTTCATTTTGATCTTTATTTTGATATAGGGTGTCTGCAGGTCCTTGTATTATGTTAACCATGCTAATGCATTTCAGCTAGCGGTGAGCAGTAATGACAGAGGTGGAAGCGAGCGGTATTAATGTGTGCCTTTTGGAACAGACACTTAATCTCTTCTCTGAACAGGATGATCGTTCCCTCATCAACCTGCACCTGATGCATACTAGCTACTTCCTGTTCGTCATGGTCATCACTATGTTCTGCTATGCAGTCATCAAGGGCCGGCCCGGCAAAGTACGGCAAGCCAATCCCGACTTCTGCCCTGAGAAGGTACGACCCTGCAAGACACCTACAGTGATGCATGACAGTAGGTAGTTTCAGCCTAGCAATCTGATTAGTCAAAGACATGTTCCAACCATGCTGACTGGTTGCTATGCTAACTGTTGTGGTAACCAGGGAGCTAGTTGGTGATCTTTCTTGCTGTTTTTTTATTCTTATATGTGTACTGTACTTTTGGAGAGAAGTTTTCAGACAATGCCTAGTCACATCACCGTCATACTCATAAGCAAAGTAAAAATGGCTTGGGTGTTATTGCTATAATACAACTCAGCACAGTCACACATCTTCAATATTTCATCACAGCCACAGTGAAACGAGCTCAGACCAGTCCAGTGAGGAGCAATTTTAAGCTTAGACCAGCAAGCTCTGACTCACCGGCTCATTCTGGCCAACCAGATGGTTTGGAGCGGTCTGCTGCAAAGCAAATTTATATTCTAAATGTGCACATTTTCTCCAGCCGCAATGTGCTGAATTTTTAAAATTGCTTCATGGATTTTTGAAGGGTACTTTAATAGAGAATGAGTTTCATGGCATCAAATTTGATACTGACGTGTTGTTTTAGCCACCGCACACTGGCTTCAACTTGACTGCAGTAATTCATTTTATTGATTAAGCAATGAGAGCCCCTGAACTTTGAAAAAACTTGCCTGAGGAAAAATGATAAGCAAACTCTTTTAAGACTAATTTCTATAAACTTGCATTTAGTAGCACTGTTCATTTTTTTGATCAACACGATCAATTCACTATTTAAGAATTATCGTGTATATTGCTGTTGTTCTGCATGCAGTGATCCATTTTGTTGTGTTGGGAAGTTGCACCTGAACACATTTCTTCTTTGTTTGTTTTCAGGTGGCGTTGTCAGAGGGTTAAAGGCATCAGAGAGTTCTTTCAGAACTGAACTGTACCATGGTCAAACTCAAAGAAGTAAAAATACACATACCAGTTGCCTAGTGAACCCCGGAAATACAATAAGGGACACAAAAGCTCTGTGAATGCATTTCTCTTGCAATGTTGGGTTTCTCCAACCAAAGATATATAAGTGCCTGTATCTACAGTGTAAATATTTGTAGGAACTCTGATCTTCAATACAATTTTTTTTTTGTTTGTTTGTTTCATTTTGCCTGAATCCCTTTGTGCCATCTCAGAACATGCAGTATATCAACAGAGCAGAAAGGCCGGATTTGAGCGCAACAGTCACTGGGCCTCATTTCCCAAACAAAGAATACAAATAAATGGCTTTTGAAACCACCGAGAAAATGGGTTACGCAAGCATTGTGTGCTTTCGGATATCTCATGTATAAGATTTGTCTTTACGTGTTAGAATATCTCGTGTTTGTCCCCCCCCCCAAGTGAACAAAGCATGAAGTTCGGCTGCTTAAAATGCGTTTGACTGAACTAAAAGGTGCTTTGAATACCTGGGCAACGCTATTTGCTCGAAGTGGAGATCGTCACGACTCGTGCAATTTCTCATCGCAGTCTCTACAGGGTAGGAAAATTACTGTAGCACTTGTCTCCACAATGTAATCAAACTGTAATCAAACCAGCTTAATTATGTTCTCCATCCTGATTAGTTCTTAACTGAATTTGGCAGAGAAGCTGCAATTAAATGTTTTTATGTGCTGCATCGTTCATAGAAACCACTGGACAGTAGGCCTAAGTACTACCAGCACTGTTGAAATCATTCAGTTCTTAACTTGGGCTATAGGCCACTGTTGTTTCACATTCATCATCATGAACGCTGCATTGACATAAATATTTTGCTGGAACTGTCCACCAGCAGCCAAATGTCCACAGCTCCAGCTTGCGGATATGAGTGTTATTTTAATGAACTCCTCAATAAATAGGAGCACACCAAACATTTTAGATTCGTCATGGTAACATATACATATATATATAGATATATTCCCCTGTGTCTGCAATGTTAAAAGAGTAAAAAGTTGTAGCATGACTGCACTACACATTAATACAGTACAAACAGTAAGATAAATGAGGCCCATTGTCTTGGTTTCAGCCAGTGGGCTTCTCAGCAAGCCCATTTTAAGGGCAGATGAATAAGATCCTGCCTATCTTCCTATGGTGAGTGTTGAAAAAGAAAAATCTTTTTGTTTTTTCTTTGAGACAGGTGGATGTTGTCACACTGAAAATATCATTTTCTACCTTTTTATTTTATTATTATTTTTTTTAATCCTCTTCCTCTATGTCTTCATTCACCTGACATTTTCTTTTACTTGCTGCCAGTCGCCCTGCAGCAGTTTTACGTTTGAGGCTTCTAGATTTATGTGATGTTCCAGACAGTTTTCAGTTTTTTTGGCACCTGGATGAAGCAATCTTGCCTTGCCTACAATGGATTTGTTTGTTTCAAAATAGGTGAGGGAGATAATTAACTCACGAGTCTCTTCGTCAAGTAACCATCCTTTTTTTTTGGATTAGCCTGTGGCTTGAAATCCAACTGGTGATCTTGTCCTAATAGTGTTGTAAATGTCAAATTTTTTGAGTTTTTTTAATTTTAGGATGCGTTTGAATTACTTCTGCTTTTATTTTAAATCAATATCAGTTGCACCTATTGAAGTGTTTGTTTAGTCATACTTAAGAGGTGGTGCACTTTCTGATTTATTGCACATTTTGCACTACAAAACAATCTTAGGAATGTAGTTATTGTGGATTTTTTTTGTCAGAAGTATTCTGTTGAAGTAAAGATACAATTTTATGTAAAATTCATATGAAAAGAAAAAACTGGTAGAAAACTAGAAAAAATTATTTTGCAGTGCAGTGCAAAATGTGCAAAAACTTATTTGGTGTGTGTGAGAGAGAGTGTGTAAGAGTTTGGGAAATGCTGGGATGAATAAAGGCGGCCTTAGACTGAGGTTTTCTCAACTCTGAAGACTCCACTAGCACTAGAAGCATCATTTCAGGTGCTTAGTCTTGTGGTTTCCTCAATGCCTAATGTGAACGATGGATTGATCTGGCTGGACACAAAAATAAAAGCTCCCCTCCCGAACTCTCCTGCTGCTAAAGTTTGCACGTTTCCACATGAATTGTCGAGGCTCTCGGTCAGCTGCTCTAACTCGGTGTAGCCTAAAGGATGAAATTCTCGCTTGTCCGATGGTGGGATGGTTATCATTTGAGAGCACCGCTGACTCTGACAATCGTATATTCCAAATGTACACATCAACGCATCACTACAGGAGAGGCAACAATAAAAATATGATATTGCTCTAATTTGATCATTGGGTGTTGGAAGTTGTCGTCTTAGCTTATTTTAAGGTGCAGTGGACTACCCACTCTAGCGAATGAAAAACACTATCTGAGCCCGCCTTTACTATTATGTAAGACTTTGTTGTTTTTCTTTCCAGTAGCTATAATTGATCCATTTTACTTACCTCTGTGTTTTACATCTGTTCCATAATTGATGTACCTACTGAATGTACTTTTTAGAAAGCAGCATAATCTAAAGCCGAGATGCAACATTTACGAAATAATACAGACGTCAGAATTCCAAGTGATTTGCAACTTGATGTTGTTTTTCGAAAGCCTTGACTTGATTTTGAGGTGATATTCTTAGGATCTTTTTCTGTGGCAAAAAAAAAGAATTCCATGTCACTCTATTGTATTGAACACATTGTACATTCTTTGATTTTATTTAACTTCTTTTATCTGTGAATGAGTCTCTTGGGTATAGGTTGTAAGGGTTCTGATACCTTTTGCTTGATTTTCTTAAAACATTTTTTGGTCACCCTGAATAATGCTGTGGCTATGGCAAGTCTTCCTAATTCTGATGTTTCTCACATTTGAGTGTGAATCTGTTATTCTCATTCTCATCTCTTGTGCTTTCACTGTGGGGCTTGGGCCGAGTTCGAATGCTTCTTTGGAAGATCTGGCAGCTCACGGCAGGCCAGATATGTTGGGGTTGATCTATGAATGAAGGGAACTTTAAGATGTGAAGCGTGTCATAATATTGCCAAACCGCCATTATCCGTGTCAGTGACCTGCTACCTATCCCTGCATATTTGATTCGGTGGTTTCCTCTGCGTCGAGAATTGCACCTCCATATTGCAAATTGCCTTAACATTATGCAGTTTCTTTTAAGTTTGCTTTGTGCTTATTGATCACTAATGCATATTCACATATCACATGTACAACACATATTGGCTTTACAAAAAAAAAACTTCCTGTCTGCTAGGTTAAGCTCAGCACCAATGTTATTCCCTTGGCCCTGTAAAGCAATTCTGTTCACCTGAGGTATGTTAACCTCAAATAACGAGCTTTGTTCAAAGTGTAAATTTAGAGAAATATATTTTGAAGGACTAGACGCTTGCTGTCATAGTATCTAAACTAGTACTGTATGTCACAAATGACTGGAGTAGCAAGGGGAGCCATATTCTCCTAAATCACCTAATTGTAAATCGTACTCTCAGCTCGACAGTAGGCGTAAACAATAACGGCCTCTGGTAAAAAGGCCGCCACGTCACCTTGTTTTCCTTTCTGTCATTTCAGCAGCGCTTAGAGGCAAGTATTCAACCACTTCTGTGCCTTCTGCACTATTCAGCTGCATCCTCCTCCCTGTACATAGCACCATAGTTTTAATGTGATTAAGACATCGACTTTTTTTTTTCTTCCTTTCCAGTGGAACTGCTGTAAATGATTTCAAGTTCAAATAAACTGTCCTCTGAAGTTCATCACTTTGTGTCCCTATGTGTCCTATGATTGCAATCCCCCTTCATTTCATCACTGCCACGGTTTTTATCACTTGTGCTATTGGGAGATTAATGGTCCGTCAGTTGTAATGGATAGAGAGACATAATTCACTTTTATTACAGGAAATAATGTGCAGCGTCAGGGTGTCCTGCCAGTCCAGGGCGAGGGCTGTCTACTCATGACAATATTAGTTTGAATCTGACTGGTGACCTTTTATGGCATGTCATCTCTCCCTTGTTTCCTGTCCGTCTGCACTGCACACCATCCACTACACAGAAGATCTTTAGATCGGTATTAAGCCAATAGTCTTGATAGGTCTGACACAAACATTTGCTTCTAAAGACTTAGGTTCTTCTTACAGTTTAGGAGTAAGAAGATAAAATGGTTATTTTCTGTGTCGATTACAAACAGAAATTCAACCATGCACTATGACTCAGAGGTCGACAGCATTTCCACTATTTGTACTTAAAATACATAAGTCAACACATAAGTCAAATCAATACTGATATTCCTGTCCAGGAGGTTGGAAATATGTTGTTTTTTATTTTATTCATATAACCTTTATAAGTCTTGAGGAATCATTGAGGTTGCCCTCATTAACAATGATGTCGAGATAAAGTTAAAGAGGAAAAAATGTAATTCATAATAGTAATTACAATCATGTTAAGACAATAATAATAAACAAATGAAACAGAAGAAAAGAGAATCCAACTTTAGAGTGCGTTGAAGATTGTTCCATATGTTTGGAGAAGCACTGTAGTAATTTAAATGTTAAATTCGATTATTTGCCATTTCTATGGACACAACGTGAATTAAAGCCCACAAACAGGCAACGCTGCCGGTATCGCTGTGGCCCAACAAAGAAGAAACTGTTTCAATATGATCAGAGGAAAGATGATAATAAAAAAGAGAATTATATGTCTTATTTACCAGTAACATACAAAATTGTGTTTCTCCTCCCTGTCTCTCCCTATCGATACTATTACAACCCCTGTCACCATGTTTCCTGTGCGTAACGATGCGGCTTGACTGCCTCTGATTCAGACATTAACTCTGTTACCACAGACCTGAAATAGTTAATTGTGCTTAACATATTAAAACGATTGCATTCGGTTAGTCCATGGCTGATGGGTTTACCTCAGTGTGGGGTATAATATAGCCTAACATGCTCAAAACTTGTGTGTGGGATTTTGGACATCTCTATGTTCATAAGATAATAGCACTGCGCTATAGACGTGGTCCTCAGAGGTGGAAGGAGCGAGCGTAACTTCACCCCGAAACTGCCACCAAAATCCCGCCTGCTAGTTTTTATTGACACGCCCCCTGTTGCGCCACCCCGCCCATCCCGGTATAGGTCTGTCCATCAAATTACCAAATTGACAATGGTGGGGAAAAGTTGTCATTGAGTCTGACGAAATGGCCAAATGAATATTGTGAATATTGAGTACGCCGCGGTTCCGGCACGAAAATAAAGCCCTTCATCGTATAAATATTTCGTGGCGGCAGAGTTGCTTTGGATGCAATGGGTGGAGCCAAAGAACCACAGTTTTTCTGGCTAAGGAATATTTTAAAGCCTAGTACTGTTGTTACTAGCTAAAAAATGCAGTCTAGCTATGCTAACTTTTCTAGGCTATCTAAGTAAGCTAGCCTGCCATGGTCATGAATTAATGAAAAAACAAATCCTTGCCATTTCATTTTATTTATATTTTGAACAGAATTCCTTCTCTACTCCTCTCTTTGCCAGTAAGCTAACTTGTGCGCTGAAAAACAAGCAACTTATTTGTTGATATTTCTGCCTCCAAGAAATGTTTGTGTAACCATAATCTGCAACACAAAAGGCCCACAGCAGTCAGTTATAAAAGTACTCACAGTAGCCAACCCTGACCTACTAGGACACCCTCTTCTAAATCCTGTCTGATGACTTTCCCTTTAGCTGTGTGCCCCAAAATCATATAATGCCTTGTAAAAACCTGTAAAACAAGGGACCAAGGTACAAGTGAGAAGGTATGAAGTGAAGATTTGAACGGGACGTCCCAAACCAATGGAGACAAAGGTCAGTAAAACCCTTGACACTTGACTTAGCTTCCTGCTCTTATATACTCAGTTATATTCAGTAGGTGATTTGAGGGGGGATCAAGGGGATGCTATCCCCCTTGTTAGCAAAATGACCAAAATGCATAGCCTGCCATCTGCCCTCTCCATCCCCTCATAGCAGAGAGAGTGCTGCGTGTGCAGGTGGAGCTGTGAGCATCCTTCTGGTTAACGCTAGCTAAATCCGGGGACCCGCAGTTTATTTTTTGACCGCCCGCTCCCGCCCGCAGCAAAGTTAAAACCACCCGCTCCTGCGAGATTTGCATTGGCCGGACCCAACACAAGACGGGAGGAGGTCAGAGGCATGATGGAAAGACTGACTCTTTTAACTAACCCGACACAAGTGAATCGATTCTGAATCGATTCATTATGATCCATCAATAGAAATTGACAGTGAGGTGATAACAAAGACTATATAAGGTTTGAATTCACAACCCAGCATGAGAGTCTGATGTTCTACTAACTGAGCTAAACAGGCAATGGAATTATGTCAGCGTGATCCCCTGTCAAACCAGACGTGCAAATAACTACATATACCACAACATATACCACTGTCAGAATCTGAGTCAGAATCTTGTACTATGCTCATACAATAGTTTTCACAGAGAACACAAACTGGTTCTTTATTCATAGATTCCACTCCCTTTGCCGGTTATTTCAGGGGTGCAAATATTTCATGTTTCCTGTTTCATGTTTAGTGCTCCCATTGGGCCATCCCCCCTGTTAAAAATTAACAAATCAACTACTGGTTATATTCACTTAGTTTTTAGACAGGTTCGATTTAGGTGTCCGTGTTTGGCTATGACTTTAAAAAAAATGTCTTCACGTTGAAAATACAGACGTAAGCAATGCAGTAAATTATATTGACTGCATCTGTTTTTTTGTATCGATGCTATCAATGACTAGTTCCGTTCCAGTGTGCTCTTGCTGTTCAGCATATGTCTGTTATTCAGAATACATTAGTCTCTCCTCAGTGTTGGAGAGGAATAATAATTGTAATGGTAGATTCTTACTCATTCAAATGAGCAGTAGCTGCTGATCAGTGATCTTTTATCATTAGTACAAAAGCTTCCAGCATACTGTTTTCCAGGTTTGATTGAGCATATGTCAGAAAAATAATAACCAGAAAATAGTCACTGAAAATTCTGAACACTATAGAGGCATCAGTGTTTGGTCTGCAGCATGGTTTGAATGTAGCATATTGGTTTTTTTTCCATGTATTTATTTACAGTGCTGGCACACAGGGACAAAGAGACCTTATGCTCTATACAAGGGGACAATGCGAAACATACAATAGATGATTATACAGCATGATGCTCAGCATTCCAGCGTGGCATACATTATGCTTGCACTGAACAATGGTGAGTATCCATCTGTGTACAGGGACAGCGTACCGTGGTTATACTGAGTAGGATGAAGTGCATGAAATGAGTTTTGAACATTATGGTGCATGGCTGAGGCTAGTGGCGCAGTGAGCAGGCAGTTTGAGCAGTCAGGGTTTAAAGCAAAAAAGAAAATCTCTTGACTTGAAACGTTGTCAGGTAAGCTAACCTCCACTCTAATGTGAAATAGCCATGACCATGAGAGTTTTACATGAAGAGGCTTTACGTGCATTTCCATCATTTTCCAATCATACTCCATTGCCGGTTTGACCAGTTCAACTCTACTTTTAAATCTTTGAAATAAAACATGATCTGTTATTCTTTGACTGTTATGCAGCCAGAATTACATGGAAGTTGTACATTAGATTGTCATGTGGGAAGTGGGATGTTTTACACAAGGCTAGTTTACAGGACAATCAGATGTTAAGACAAGCAAATAAAATCAACCAATCATAATTTTTGTTGTGGGATGGTTACCCTGTTATCACTCTTCCCTTCCAAAAGTGATGTTGATTTAAACATGCTTGGCCTGGTCCCAGGCCTCTGAAGTGCCAGCGTTGACCTTCGTCATTCCAGCTCATTGGTTTTCACTCGTTAGCCACGCCTATTTTATTTGAAAAATTTGCGCACTTCTTATATGTCTGGAGGGAATGTCCATCTAGTTGCTTTCACTGACACCAATATAAAGATGGGTACGTGAGCGGTGATTGGATTGACCCCAGATGACGATGTTCCAGTCCTGGTGTTATGTAGGTGCTGGCCTCTCTGGAATCCAAATAATCAAAATTCATTGTCGTGATGGAAAACAGTAATCCTGTGCGTAGTGCAAGATTGTGCAAGCCAGGCTGAGTGGCGATAAATAGGGTGGAATAAAGAGTAACCTCAGTGGAAGGCCCCTGATAGCCAATCACCCACTCAGCGGTGCTGACAATATGTTAGAGCTTGTCCTCGGAGTGGGAGTAGGTGGAGAGGAACCAGACGGTGATGGAGGACAGTAGGATGCTTTTTTTTTGCCTGCTACAATGGTACCAAGATTGGTTTGAAACCAATTGGCTTTCATTTGTCTTTAAATCTTATTTTGAAAATCTCTGCAGGGCTCAGAAATTTGGGATAAAAGCCGGCAGCCACGGTGTCCTTAATATTGAAAAGCACATCCTGACTGGTGGAAATTCACATAATTCCCACAAAGTTAAATTGAAATGGCATTAAAGTAATCTATGACTTTTATTGACCTCTATGGGTATGAACTGCAGCAATATCACCCCAAAGCTTTTCTGCTCCTCCTCCTTTCCTGTCCTCTCTCACTACCACTCCTCTCCTACCAGGAAGTAACCTGGAGGAGATGAGGGAAGGAGTAGACTGGAGGTGAGGGAAACTGGAGGTCATTTGGGACACTTTATTTGCTACCCCATCATCAAAAAACTGTCTGCTATCGAAGAAGTGGCCCTATCATAACTGACCTAGCCCAAACCCACACAGCACCTCTTGACAAAGTTTATATAAAGTTTATATGTCCAGCCCGGACAGCTCAGTCAGTAGAGCATGAGGGTTGTGGGTTTGATCCCCACATAGTGTCAATTATCACCATTGTAAATAGCTTTGGATAAAAGTGTCTACTAAATGACACACGTATAATTTCCTCTTCTATAAATGTCAGTGTTATTCAGTATCAGAGTGAATGATACACTAGGTATTTTCATTGCATGCATCCCAGGTTTAACAGTACATCAGCTTTATCATGTTTAACACATTTCTGACCAGCTCAAAGTGGCTTTGTCAATTTGTTAGTTTCCTGTGGTTTAGTTGTGAGTTGATGGGCAGCTGTCATTTCTGTGCATGCGTGTGTGTGTGTGTGTGTGTAGTAGTAGAGCAGTTGGTATACTGTACAAGGCTACAAAACATTTCTCTTAATATTTTTTTCCAAATAATGTCAAATGTTTCCCTTTTCATGGCTGAGAGATCCTATCTGTTTTAGGATGATCAATTGCATCATGAGATGCATGTACAACAATTACATTAACTGAGCTACCTACCTACCCATTTTATTGGTAACCACAAAATCTTTGCAAAATGGTTGTAACAAAGACCTAACATCACCCGTATACTTCTGATCTTTTAACTCCTGACTTTCTATATGCCTAATATCCTCCTTTTTATTATTATTAGAATAAATCAAATGCTATTGCAAATTCTTCTATAAATGCTATCTTTATCATTGTAATTTCTTATTATCTCGAATGGCTGTCTGATGTTATCGACCACATACTGTACATGCCTTGAAAGCAGATTGGTCCTGGTGAATCATATTAGCTGACACTAAATGCACTGACGTCATTGCATCACAACATTGGGTCCTTTGGATTACCCTTCACATCCTGTTTCAATAAAAGGAAGACCATCTCTTCCTGTTGGGAGGTGTAGCCTATACGTTTTCCTTATTAAATGATAAATTGATCCATGCCAGCAGCAGCAGATAGGCTTCAATCGGGATGCCATTCAAGCTAGGGGTCTTTCCTGTCTGTAAGGGTTTAACTTTCAGAAGAAACTCCTCTGTCATTACCGTAAATGTGTCAGTCATTTATTCATTCATTCAGTTTCCTACCCCAGAATAAATTGGGCAGGGATACCATAAATATATAAATACCATAAATATATCTGCTTCCTGGGGCAGTGTCTCTGTTCTTGCCACCAGAGGGCAGGGTCTGCAGAGCTATGGATGGGAGGCAGGCCTCTGTCAAATTGGATTTCCTTCTATTGTTCTTCATTTTCCCTTTGTCCTCCTCTGCAAACACCTCCCCCCGAAACAGTCTTGGGTGGAGTTTCAATTCGGGGAAAAAACACAATAATCAAATGATTGAGCTTGAATTTCAAACAAAATCAACATCATCATGTTGAGCTACACAGAGATGAGGGTGTTAGTTAACAGTCCCAGCAGCGGTGGTTGAATCCTGGGTTAAGGGGTTCATCATCTCAAACATAACTTTAGTAAAGCAGCTGCAAAAGAAAATAAAAATTTTTTATCATAGATTTAGCTACTTCCCACAGACACTTGCTATGGATATAGACGTTACCTGGGACGGATGATTCAGCTGTTGCACAGGCAGTGGAAGGCTGAAGGGCTCAGGCACTCGACTCGAAGCCAAACAGCAAAATTGCGTTACGCTATGCTGTGTGGAAAACTGTCAAAGCATTTTTGCCATACTGCAAATATTTTGTCATCTTGCAAATATTATGCTTTGCTGCCTTGTTGTCAGGTCTACTGAAATGCATCCACACTGTCAAACATATTGTTTGGATGAGTACTTATTTTCATCCTCCACAACATTCACCATCAGCTTCTAAATCACTAACAGTCTGAAGCATTCAGCCTCTGGTAGATACAGAATGATGCTTTCTATCTAAGCCAATGTCCCTGAAGCCGATTCATGATAGAACAAAGGATTTTGTGGACCAATTTCTGAACTTTTTCACTGTAACAAAGTAGACCAATTTTAAAGTTTTAAATTTTAAAGACCAAGTTAAATGGTGTGTAACTACTTTTTGAGCTGGCAGGGCATATAGAGAAGAGACACAAAGAGGAAGAAATGCTGAAAATTGCATTTGAACTTGTAATTTAAATGTAATTAAATGTAAACGTGTACACTGAGCAATGCTTGCATCATGAATTGGACTACTTTAAATACTATACGTGAACACATGACAGCTCCTTGACGCAACAGCTCAACCACAGCTGCTCTTCTACAGATAGAGTAAGGAATAAATGTTATATATGCATGTCTATCAATAATTGAGACACCCAACACTGTGACATTTGAGGGGTTTTTTTCTGATTGCATTGAGCCCGCAGAGGCAGAAATGTGCCTCTCAGCAGACAAAATTTATAGTAAGTGGTCTTTAGTCAGGGAACAGAGTGGCATAATAAATAACCAGACGTATGCTGCGGGAGGGAAGAGACAAGAAATTGTAGGCTCTTGATTACTTTCACTACTTGCATGAGAACTCCCTTTAATCTTTAATTTTTGGAACAGGAGCTGCTTGTCAGTGGACAGTGAGTCACCTATGTATGAACCTGATAGAGAGGTCACGCTGATAGGGAAAGGACCATTTGGCAGATTGGAGTTTTAGCTCTATATTCTATATTTCTTCGAGGCAGAGCTGCTCTGGAGGCAGAACCAATTTCATTGGCTGAGTTAAACCTCAATGGGCGGAGTCAAAGAGCCACTGCTTATTATCAGAGTGCAAGTTAGCTAACTGGCAAACTTGAAAGGCAAAGAAGGCACTCTGGAATTGAAATGGAAATATAAATGACATTCATTTTTTTCATTCATTCATTCATTCATTCATTCATTCATTCATTCATGACTATGGCATTCATGAGCTTGGAAGGGCAGCAGACTAGCTTACCTAGATTACTTAGTATGGTATGGCTAGATTGTTTTTTCAGTTAGTAGTGGAGAGTTAAGCTTTGTAATATTAGCCTCCTGCTCTCCTGGCCCTTTCCTTTTTCACTGGGTTAACGGGCTAACGCCAGTCTAGCATTACTAAGCCAGAAAAACTGGGCCTTTTTGGCTCCACCCATTGGCGCTCTTCCTCCTACAACATTTGGTAGAACTAAAACTCCAATCAGGGAGCTAGTGATGTGCAAAAGTAATCAATTTGCATCTATGTATTTCCATCTGTGTGCCAGAAATGTGTTCCCAAAATTAAGGGCAGAGTTTTAAGCCTCAGTATGGGTAATTATGAGCGAGCATATTTGAAAAGGTCAGACGCACCCTTGATTTGCTCATTTACACTGCATTTGTGGGTGACAGGAGTGGCAGAGCTTTCTTGGAGCGCTTGTTAGAAGACCATTAATCAGATTTCTCCAGACATGACATACAATTTGGTGGAGATTGTCTTTCTTTTTTTTCAAAATTGACACCCTTGCCCTGAATAACAACAGAGTAAACAAAGATGCTGTAGGGCTCAGTTGGGTACAAAGGGATGGGCAATGCTACTTGTTAATGTCCAATAGATATCCAATGATTGTCTAGCTGAGCTAAGTCCACAGCAGAGGAGGCAGTTTGATTTAATACTGTTCAAAACACATTATTTCTGTCTCTGTAGAAGTTCATGATCAAAGAAACAAGCAGCCAGCTGGCATAGAGGAGGCAGCGGCTGATTCACTATCAGAAACTGGGTGGAGTATGGACAAAATATTATATTGAAAGTAGGCTTCACACAAAAATAAATAACTATTTATTACACTGGCTTCCACATCAGGAATGTCTGCTAGGGTTTTGACTTTTTCTTTCCTGCCACATATGCCCAGATTAAATCATAATGCAGCATATACATCAACAGTTTAATGATAAAGTATAATTGCATTAAACTCCTGCAATTCATGTTGATGGATTATAATATATAAGAGGCTTTCCAGTCTTTAAGTCTTTAAAGGGCTCTCATTTAGCTTAACAGTGCTGCACGTGGGCAAACATATAAACAGGTGTCAAAGTGTAGTCCTGTACACCTTGGATGGTTTCACAATTTAGGCTCCATAAGAAGTGTATGAGGTGCTACATTTGTTCAGCTTGCGGAGATACACATATAAACCAAGTAGACATAATTTGTTCTTTAAAACAATAGTCTCTGATGGACTTAATCACCCTATATCACTGAAATGTTTCACTTTATATTTTTTAGTTAGGCCCACAACAAGAATGTGGACACAAAGATTTACTGTTTTTTAGGTATGATGGCACTGATTGACAGTGTTGTGATTGCTTTGGTGAGAATGTCTGGTCATAAAAGGTTATTTGTAAGGTTTAAAAATGAATAATATGGTGTTGGTGCTTGGTGTACGGTGCTGTACAAATTTTCTTTCAGGGCCCATCATTTTGTACCTTATGATGCTTACGCTCATTTATCGGGCATCTGATACTTGGGGATGTTTGTTTCAAAGGAAAGGTTACCTGGTGCCCCACTTGTGTTTACTGTTGACTTGTCTCACTGCTTATTCCACATAATTGCCTCTAAGTGGTTGGGGATTCAGAGAGGGCTACTTTGAATCCCCTTGAGTCCCATACTGCTACCTTTCATTGTACATTATTCACAAACAAATCATGCTCTTTCTCTGTCTCTGGAAAGCACACCGTGTATGTGCACATGCATATCCCTTAGTATTCAGACCTATAAAGACCTATTCATTGTCTCCCATGATGAATTTTTTTTGGGGGGGCTATGGATCTGTCTCTGTACATATATTTGTTCAATAGTCACAATATGTTGAAAACTATGGGCCCAATTTTACAGAAACTAGGGTGATTGATGCCTCTTACAATTGAAATCTGTTATATATAATGTTACACTGCTCATGGAGGTGCTATCATTGTGCTATCATTTGTGGAGAACAACATGTTTATTTGTAGACTTGTTTTTCTATTTGTCAGTAGCTACCAGAATTCGGGGCCAACAGGTAAATCCATGTGTTTGTAAGCTTGTCATATTGTAAAATAAGAATAAATGTTTTGAATTTAAAGGGGACATATTATGGAAAATGGCTTATTCCTGGCCTTTATACATGTTCCACATGTTACCACTGACCTTAGTAGCTGAGAAAATGTGAAATCTGGAAGTCACCCCCTTTTTCTGTATTTTCCTTTTTCAAAAAACGGTCCCAAAAACAGGCCGTTTTGAAAAGTAGCCCCTTTAGACGTCATAAGCTGCGCTATTAGCATGATCCAACCCCTCTCAGAGCATGCCCACCCCCAGGTGAACAACCACTCCATTTACCTGGCCTCAAAATGCAGCTCCCGGCAGCGCCGCAAGTCGTTGCTTATGGTGCATTCCATTGTACTCGAAAGTCGATAAATTTCGAGTCGGTATTTGCAACTTCCAATCTAAATGTGTTCCAGTGCATCTGCTCGGGAAAACATGGACGCCCGCAGCGAACTCATGTTTGTATGACAAGTCTCAGAATGTTACAAGCAACTAAAGGGGACCTACATCAACTACTACAGTGGTATTAGTGAAGAGAATCGGCGCATATCACTGAACATGAATGTTAGTAGTCTAGTACCGCACGCTAGTAAAGATTTCTATCTCGTAAGGTTGAGCTCAAATCAACCGAATTACGTTACAAATATAAACTACAATGTTGGATCTTGCCCGAGTTTCCGACTTGAGTGTTCTATTGCGCCTTTTCGTGTTGGAGGTCGTTTTTGGTTTTTTTTGGAATGCGCCATCACTTTGCGAACAGTGAAGCTACAACGACAACATGTCTAACGTTAAGGCAAGATCCCAATACTCCAGTTGTTCTGTTGTATGATGCAGGCAGCAACATAGATCCCTGCACAGTCTCCCAACACGTGAAAATGCCAGGACAGAGTGGATTAATTTTATTTTTAACGGCAACGTCCCGGCTACAGTTAGCTCATTTTCCTATGTGTGTGATAATCGCTTCACATAGGACTGCTTCAGCAACTAGAGCCAGTTCACAGCAGGGTTTTCAGTTTAAAGATGGATCAATTCATACTGTACGTGACCCATCAGCAAACTTGTAATCTGTAAGTGTCACCATGTTTTGATTTTATTTGCAAGTTAGTCTGGTTAGTATATTCGACTGCTCGTTAGCTAACGAGCTAGCGGGGCTAGCTACGGCCTTGTTGAGAAACTAAGTGGAACCGCTCAGCTGCCTTTTCCCATTCTGGGTCAGACTCCGGCTCAAACATGTACTGTCTCAGTGTTGGTTCTGGAGCGGCCGTGGTTACGGTAAATTAAGGCGTCAAGCTTATTTGTTTACCTTGAGCAGCATGGGCGCTCTGCTAAATGTAAAAGCTTTCATGAACTGGATATAGGTTCAATCACAATTGTATGGTATCAATCGACGAGTTTGATAATGGGTAATGGGTAAGTACCCAACATGTCCTGAAGAATCCCTGACTGGACGAACGTGGTCCAACACCACACAGAGACGGAACCAGTCGTGATGTTCCCAAAGCCAGACGCCACACCCCAGCTGCAACGACTTCTGGCACCTCAACCAAGTTTCCCAGTTTGATGGTTACCCAATGCCCAGAAGACGGCTTTTGTGGCCCCTAGCGGCCTGTGGCAGTATGAGGTCCTATCATTTGGGCTCGACGGCACCCCAGCCACCTTCCAGCGAATGAGGGATGTCATCCTCCGGCCCCATCGCCGTTATGTGGCCACCTATCTGGACGATGTTGTCATCCAGTCAAATTTGCGGAATGTGCTCTGGGACCTACGTCGAGCTGGCCTCACTGCCAACCCCCCAAAAATGAACCAGGGCTAAACAGAGGCACAGTACCTTGGTTACCGAATTGGAAGAGGTCTCTTCAAGCCACAAGAGAAAAAGGTGGAGGATGTCAGGAAAAACCCAAAACCCAGGTACATGCCTTCTTGGGTTTGGTGGGGGACTATCAAAGGTTTATCCCTCTATTCTTCTCAGTGGTCACCCCCTCTCCGACAAGACCAGGAAGGAAGAGCCTGAGCGGATACAGTGGTCCGAAGAGGCAGAGCTCACCTTCTGGTGGTTGAAAACGGCCCTGACCGCAGGGCCCATGCTGCCCAACCCGAAATTTCAGTCGACCCGTCCTCATCCAGACTGACGTCTTAGAGACCGGATTGGAGACAGTCCTGTTCAGCCATCGTTGGTGAGTCCAGCTCTTAAGTTTTGATTTGTCACATGATGTGTGTGGACAGGATTTTCCTGACAGTGCTCATACCTGAGACCACAGGTTGAACCTATGGCATTGCAGCCCCACTTATATCTTATCATATAAAAATGAACCATGCACTATGGTGACATGTGGTGGAATGTTTGTTAAATATGGTGAAAGTGTACATAGCATTTAGATTCATAATGCCACCCACAAAAGTGCAACAGATGGTAAGCGATTAAGAAACATGATGAAATCAGGGTGCATATTTGATACATGGAAAAGTGGAAGTAGGTCTATGGAGAGAATCTAAGAGAGTAACAAGTATGCATGAGTGAATGAATGAAGGTGTGTGTGTTTTTGTGTGTGTGTGTGTGTGTGTGTATGTGTGTGTGTGTGTGTGAAAAAAGGAAACAGCTGTGGTTGTATGATGCAAGAATGCTGCATTGTCATACTAATGCTCGCCCTTATCAAAATAGCAAAAACTGAACCTGCACCTGCTGTAAAAGCAACAGATAGATAGAGGGGGTGGGGGGGGCAATAGATAAGATGCAAGGCGAGCTCACACTCACAAAAAAAACAGGATTCAAATTGCTACGTTTACATTTTTATTCTCCACCCCATCACATACCAATATCACATGCCTATAGAGAACCATAACGGTGAATCACAAACGTCAAGCATGAATTCAGGGCTCACCGTCCATGTTATCATAGCACCAGTGGTACACACATGCAAAGTGACACACACACTGTGTCTGTCATGGAATCGGATGTTCCCTCCCACTGACAGATGGATGGGGTTAATATCATAATTAAGCACCTCGTCCGACGGTTCCTGTTTACCGCTCGGTTGCTAAGCAGTGACATCAGCTGATCCCTCCCTCCTTCCCGTCTAATCCCTTCCCTCTCCCTCACACTCCCTCACACACACCATCATCCTCTCTCTCTCTTTCAGAGAGGCAGCGCAGACGTGGGCAGAGTGTGGGGGTATAGGGAGAGGGAGAGAGAGAGAGAGAGAGGAGTGAGTGAGGGTAGATAGTAGGTAGTGTGTGTGAGGCTGTCAGACAGCATGGTCTGGGTCTGAGGAGAGCACTAGAAGAGGCAGCAGCAGCCACAGCTCTCCATGTAGACTAGTGTAGCACAAGCCACAGATCACCTGGACCTGACCACCCTCAGCACCCGTCCAGGACAACATCCACCTCTTCCAGAAAAGGAGGAGGAGGAGGAGGGGTGGTCTGT
>CABFOQ010054728.1:0-12531 GCA_900660455.1 Gephyroberyx darwinii
TCTCCACTGGGACACTTCAGTGTGCTGGGCCCCATCAGTGGCATGGTGGCGCTTGCCTCACAGCAAGAAGGTTCTGGGTTCGATTCCCGCCTGGGGCGCTATTGACTCTGGGGTGCCCAGGTGGGTTATCTCCCAGGCCTTTCTGTGTGGAGTTTGCATGTTCTCCCCGTGCTCACATGGGGTCCTCTTCTACAATAAGGACCCCAATTGTAAAAAAACATGCAAGAAGAACGCCATCTGTCCCGTCCCTGACCACGATGTGGACCCAAGACCTGGAGCCGTTGGTCCCCGGGCGCCGTAGAGGGCTGCCCGCTGCTCCTGGCTGCCCCTGGAGGGGCAGCATCAACAGGATGGGAAAAATGCAGTGAACTCATTTCTGCAGCCACCCTCCCTTTGGTGGCCACCACTGGCTGTGTGTGTGACATAAAAAAATGTGGATCAATAAAGTGTTGTTCCTCTTCTTCCATCCAAACAGATCTGCCTCGGCTGGAAGACGACAGAACAAACTACAATAATTGTTTTTTTTGTCTTATTTAAAAAATAAAACCAGCCTGGTGCCTTTTCAACAGACGTTTCTGTCAAAAGCTTTAGCTGTCTTTGCTGTTAAGCAGGCAACCATGTTGCCCTGTGTGAAACCATATCACTGAAACCGCTCTACTTCTGTCTCAGTCCCCATTTGCAAATCCTGGTTCCTGCCTTGCCGATCTTAATTGGCTGGGAAAAGCTTAATATTCCAGCAATAATTAGGAACTCTGACCTCAATTACCCATGAAAAAACATCGGCAAACTCTAATTTGCACTGTAACTAGCAAATGTGTGTGTGTGTGTGTTAGAGTAAGGGAGAGACAGAGAGAGACACATGCATGTGATGTGGAAATGTGCTTATCTTTGGCCTAATTCCTTGACTGTCAGAGGAAAAAAACCTAAACATAAAAAAGAATAGGATACTTGATGCATCTGTATATACATCTTCATGTTTTCTTCATGTAAGTCTGCGCTAATGTTGTTTGGATAATGTAGCAGTTATGCCTCAAGACAAAAAAAAAAAGTCTAAAATAGAAGCGTTCATTTCCAAAGTAAAACAAGGACAAATACTGGCAACACATGCCAAACATGAGTCAGGGATGGAGGAGAAATTCTGCTCATCCAACCTTATATTTAGCCACCGCATGCAGTCAGTGTCTATTCTACATTCAGTTGGTATTAAGCTATTCATTTCTCAAAGACGTTAAAAGCAGCGACATCCAGTTTAAGACTTTAGACACTAATGAATCATCCTAATCTAGAGCAGTGCAATTCTCTCATCCCGTTCCTTCACTTTAACCTGGATGTAATAACCTAACATTAATTCACCACCCAACTCTGGCTCATATTTTAATACACATTCTCATCCCCTTATCATACAATTTAGAGAGGAATCATCTTTTTTTCCAAATCATATTCCTGTGTGTGTTATGACTGGATTGAATAAAAGGCAATTATGAGTAAGGCTCAGTGCTCTCTCTGTGTGCTTAGAGGGGACTAAGGGAGGCTCGGAGATGGAGGTTGTTTCTATTAAGATGCAACTCAGAAGGCCATAATTGCAGAAAACCACAGAAATTCTATGCTGGAGCGATCACAACCATGAGAACCACATTATGTTTCCTCCACAAAAACCAGGAGGTGTGATTAAGACAAGTTTTACAATCGCACACACACACACACACACACAAGTACAAGGACTCAAAACAATATGTGATTTACAGCAGAGGAAGCGCTGCAGTGCAGTGATTACAATGTGGAGGATCTACATCAGGTAACAGAGACGAAACGGCAATGGACATGGCCATCACATGACATTATCCACAACCTTACACAAAAGCAACCAGGAAGAACATTTATCCCTGTGATCGTGGACATTTCTGTCAACATTTTAGATCTCCCCAAAGCTGGAAGCAGCACGGTAAAGACTCTATTGGTGTCTTAAGTCTTAACATTGTGAAGCTTTTACATGCTTAATTGATACTGATGCCAAACGTCGATGCAGTACCCAAGCCCAAGCCACAGGAGACTCAAACTCTGCTGTCTCCTTTGAATGATTTTAGTCCAATTTCTCGCCTTTTTCATTAAGCATAAAAGTCTAAATAATAGCACTGACTGCTGGCGGCAATATTTGCGTCCCATTACCCGTAGCACAAATCACAAGCAGACGGCAGGTTTCTTCATGGAAAAGCCGAGCTGCTGCTTCTCGGTGCAGCTTGGCTGTATTGTAATGGGCCACAGTGCTATGCACTCCAGAAGCTAATGGATTTGATTCTTCAGGTGACAAACTGCTCCGTACAAAACCTGGGAACCTCAATTGGGGCTGATTTCTACTGCTTTTCAGTTAGGCAACATAATTCACTTGACTGAAGGGGAACCATGCCTGTTTCTTGTGAACCTAAATAACACTTGGTGGCTGCAGCATCAGAGCAAACAGTAAAGCTACAAGCTCAGCTACAAGACCTCAAAAACACTCAAACTGGGACATGCTGACTGTCAGCAAGATGTGCCCAAGTGAACTGTTAAAAGGATGCATTCACATTTAACACCAAGTAACTAACTAAATAAAGAAGAGGGTGTTTTCAAAAAAGTTTAAAAGAAAGTCACTCTATCTGGCTTATATAATACATGTTAAACCACAAGACGGCATCACTAGAAACAGCGAATCTGTGGAGTCAGGGATGTAATTGGCTGGAGATACAAATGGAAATAGAGTGAGCTGTTATTGGGACAAATTAATGAAAGCATTAGCTAAAGTAAACATATTTTTCTTCTGCTGTTTCATTCCGATACCAACCCACACTCAGTTGTCAAAAAGATGCATTTTGATGTAGATATTGGTTAATAAGTCAGATGATGAAATGAGTTGGGTGTGAGATTGTGGCAGAGCCCCTGCCACAACAGAGCCAATCCAACTATTGTCCTCTGTCCTCTCTCTGAACCCAACCTGCATTTCAAAATCCTCCATTCAAACGACTCATCAGATACCTGAGGTGAATTGATAATAATACCCACAGTCCATTCATGTGCATTGGTATCATAAGATCGTATCCTGATGGAACCTTTGGCGAGAAAATAGGCTGCGCTTTGAAGGAGTTGAGCCCATAATTGCTTTTATTTTGTGTGGGCATATACGATCTATCACCATGTCTTTGCAGATAAAGTGTCTACTTTGGACTGGGATGTGGATCTGTACAGCGCCCTGCCAGTCCACTGCAGGTGTAATTGCTGCTGGGGAGAAGTTCTACCCAGATCGGGTTTTTACAACGCTTCAATTGGCATATTACACACCGTCTAATGAGGAATTTATTTCTTTGTGTGATGTTCCTTTGATACATACTTAATTGTATGCTTTTTACCAGTGGGGGGGCTGAGCACAGGGGCGGAAAGTATGGGAGTAAGTGTTGTGACAGACCCTTCGACAAGAGATTAACACATAAGCTGTTGCAGCGTCAAACCTGATGATCCTGAGGATCTCAGGGTACTCTGCTGTCCCTGAACAACGGGAAGGTGAACGGCTCCCTGATGCAGACTAGGCTGCATCTTCTAGAGCATAACTAAACTGCAGATAGAAAGAAAATGAAGACTGAGAAAGAGTGTCAGAACTGTACATGGAAATTCATGTTGAGAACTTGACATTCTGAAGTACCTTCAGGAACCAGGGAAAATCTCCCAGCAAACACAGTGAAGTAGGGCCTAACCGCAGGAACTTTTTCAGCAACAGTCATTGGCTAACCGATGCACCGTGCAGCATACATAACCAGTTCCACCGGAGAGCTCGGCTAACCAGGCAGAGCGCTCCATCTCTGTTGACACAGCTGCTAATTGGGTGGTAAGCCTGATTAAGAGTATCAGACACACTGGACGGATTAGCAAATAGTTCTGGTTAGGCTGTAGAGGCAGTGATGTAGGTGGGGCCAGTGGCTGGACGGACCCACGGACACACATTCCCCTGATAGAGAAATCACCGGCTCAGGCTCCAAATACAAACAGACAAAGCGGCTAGTATTGCTCTGCTGCCCAGTGAGAAAGCGACATCTACCCTAATGTAACTCCCCTGCCATTTTATCTTTTCTCTGCCCTCCCCTGTCTTGCTCTCATCCTCCATTTCACTCCCCCCATTTCCTTTTAGAGCAGTTTTTTCTTTTAGTTCGGCACGGCGGCCGCAGAAAGCAGCTAATTTCAAGGTTGACTGTAATGGCCGTGAATGCTGAGACAATCTCTCCCCACATCTGAACTTTGGCTGCGGTTGCTGCTAAACAGAACTGCATACAGGTGTGGAAGGGAGTGGGGGCTGATGGTGGGAGACAGATAATGGCAGATGGATACGGGGAGAGCTATTGAAAGCCAGCCGTCTGAAAGGGTGCCGATAAGAAGAGTGCTCTACTCAAGAGGTGGCAGGGGGAGACAGAGGGGATTGCTTCCAGAAAGCGCCGACAGCCTCTAGGGACTCGCGGAGAGGATTCGGGGGAAGCAGGGAGATTACTGTCGCCGCTGAAATATGGTTTCAGTTTTAACAGACACAAACCACAGATGAGGGAATTGTCACCCCACCTCGCTCGGGTGGTGCAAGATTTTACTTTCACATGATGACAATTTGTTGGAAGTAGCAGTCAGTAAAAAAGTATCGGTCCCCACCTAAACAATAAGACATAAACTAGGGCTTCAAATGACCATTATTTTGGTAAGTGAGAAATCTGTCATTAAATTTGTTGATAAATGTAACCATTATTTTCTTAGTTCGGTTTGTTGCACTTAAAAATGAATGCACACTCGGGCAAACCAGTCAGCTCAACAGACAGGAAGGAGGGGGTGAGGGGTTAAGGGGTGGAGGTTTTGTACACAAATTGTAATTCTGCTGTGTGCCTTGTGTTTTTTGTTCTTATCTGTATTACGCAAAAAAATAATTTTCTAACAGACAAATAAACCATCATCATCATTATCACACACCGAGCCCAGACGGCAGCCTGGAGAAACCACACTAAAGGACATTTTGTATTCCTTGATCATGAGCGTCTGCAGTATTTGTGTGCGTAAAATAATCAAACCTGCACAGCTTTGTTGTGTGGCAACCAAGCAGCGATTGATTTTACCAGAGTGGGTGTGTTTTTACACTCACTTTGTTTCTCTAATAACATTTGGGTCAGTTTTCAATCAGTGGCCAGCTGATTTCACACACACATGCATAGAAGGACGAGGTCTCTCAGACATGAATGCATGAGAGACGTCAGAATAATGTCTTGTCAACAATGACCAAAGAATGATCAAATCCTCTTGGGTATATATCTGTGAAACCAAAACAGTACGAAACATATGGTGTGTCCAAGACAGGAATGAGAAGTGGCTAAGAAGAGAGAGAGGCGCACACACACACACTACACACCACACACACACAAAGCTGATGATACCTCTGGCAAGGCTATTCCTTCTTTCTGCATGAAGTAATTCTTCTTAAACTCATAATAGGTGTTGTACTGGTGCCAGGACTGCAGAAAGTCGAACCTGCAGCGAAAAGAGACGAGCACATATATGAGATGAGAGTCTGGCACCCATAAAACGGGTGAACCAGAGAAGGACAGAGAGGTTTCTAGAGGTTTCTCTGTGGTATTAAATTGTGACTGAAATAAGAGTGCTTCAAAAAAGAAGAAAAGCCTAGCAACAAATATATTTCTGGTCAGATTACTCACCGTGGGTCATTCTTGGCGCGGACGCTCGTCTCAAACTTGACACCGTTCCTGGCAACGTACTCGGCCAGCTTGTCTATGACTGGTTGGATGTCAGGTGGTGGGGGAATGATGGCCGCCGTCGCTGGTGTGGAAACCGGAGCCTGGGCCCTCAAACTGTTGGTGGGGAGAATGGCAGATGTTTAGCACTGGGAAATGTTTTTCAGGTTATAGTGGTGTGCTCTACTCCTACCTGGGTCTCATTACTATAGGAAATGGATTCAATTACATTTAAGAGACTTATCCCCCAATGCCTGGCACAATGAAACCAACTGGGCTGTCCTGACAGTGCAAACAAGCATTATGTATCCATGCTTATCAAATGAAATACAATGAGTAAGCTAAATTGATCCAAATACAATATATTCAATATAATGAATTATAAAAAAAAAAAAAATTGCGAAACAGCATTACAAAATGCTATAAAGCAATAAAGAAGACAGACTATTGTCCCTTGCTTCTTACCTGGTTTCTGGTATAATGGCTGGAGCAGCAGAGACCGTGACCTGAGAGGAGGCTGGTAATGCCATGGTGATGGTGTCGGGAGGAGGGGGGGTGGTCCCCAGAGGAGGCAGAGCCCCCGATGAAGTAGGAGGAGCCATCACACCTGGGGGCGTGCTGTTGTAGTAGGTGTTGGCATCTATCCCTGGCGGAGGCGGAGCTAAGCAGAAAGTTCCGTCGGGAAGCATGTAGTACCCGTAGTACATCGCCGCTGCATTCGCTGTGAAGAAATGAGGAGGAAAACGTTACGTGTATGTTATGGGAAATGTGGGAAATTGGCAAATGTGTACTTTTACCGCTCTGCAGGTGAATCAATGCATGAACAGGTAAATGTGCACATATACCAGCAGGGCTAAGGTTATGGACTAGGGTCAAAGTGAGTGGAAAACTAGTCACAGTAGCGTGAGGTTCTCTCAGTCACTATGTGTTGTTGTGGGTACGGTATACCACATGGCCAAAATACCTCTTCAGATTGGCTTCTGTATGTAGGTGTTCTGACACCTTTCTATCATAGCCAGCATTAACTTCTTCAGCAATGTGTGCTACAGTATCTCCTCTGTGGGATCGGACCAGACGGGCTAGCCTTCGCTCCCCACGCGCATCAATGAGCCTTGGGCGCCCATGACCCTGTCGCCGGTTCACCGGTTGTCCTTCCTTGGACCTTTTGGTAGGTACTAACCACTGCATACCGGGAACACCCCACAAGACCTGCCGTTCTGGAGATGCTCTGACCCAGTCGTCTAGCCATCACAATTTGGCCCTTGTCAAAGTCGCTCAGATTCTTACGCTTGCCCATTTTTCCTGCTTCCAACACGTCAACTTCAAGAACTGACTGTTCACTTGCTTCCCAATATATCCACCCCTTGACAGGTGCCATTTTAACGAGTTAATCAACGTTATTAACTTCACCTGTCAGTGGCTTCATTCATGGAAATGCCTCCGTCATGCCAGCGTTTCCCTTTTCAATTATCAATGTAATTTCTAAGGAGAAATTACATGTGACAACTCTGACAACTCAATCTAAATGCAGGTAGGATGTAGAGAATACTGAGGATGGGATGTATGGAGGAACACGCAGAAGAGTTAATCACAGTGGGACGTATGGGAGGAACACGTGCTCTATTGATGAGGGTGGGTAGATGTACAGCTCTGTTTATGTGGGTTGTATGGGTGAATATACAGCTGCGCTATTGAACATAGGGAAATACAACTCTGTTAATGAGTGGGGAGTAAATGAGGAACATGTACATTCAGGTCAGGCCAGGAATCAATAAGATCTCTGCTCTAATCAAGGGCAAGCAGAGAATAAAACCCAAGGGCCGCATTTGCTAAGAAACATGCTTATTACTAGCATGAGCAAAAACATACTCATTAGGACCACTTATGTTATATATGACTCTGCAATCTATACTTTCCTTTAATCTCATCCACTGACAATTGAAAGAAATTCTCAAATGGAACTCTCTCTCTTATTTATTTCTCATTATTTCTTATTTCTTCTCTCTGCCTGCAAAAAATAACAACCATTGCTTCTCTCGGGGTGAAAAGTTGAGACGTGCTTCCTCTGGACGTTTAATTCTGTGTGCAATTACACATTTTGGTAAATTGATGGTCTGTTAAATTATCTCCTATTTTTTTTCACCCTACCATTCTCAAAATACAAGTTAATTGGGTCAAACACACTGAAAGTCCCCAGCCTGCCCTATTTCCACGTATAAAATGCTTGTGCGCACAGGTTACTAGATCAGAATCAGCAGTTAAACACATAGTAAATACAGCCCTATGAGATATGGAAAAGATTTTCAAAAATGTATGGATCACTGTACAGCTTACTGAATTCACTTTGACAAAGAAAAGGATCCAGAAAGAAAGAAAGAAAGGATCATTTCTATCAGTCGTTCTGCTAGCCAGGGAAGTGCAACAATCACAACTCAGGATGGATCTGTGTTGACTTTGTGTGGAATTATGATGCATTCAAGTTTTCATCTTCTGTTTGATATGGCCATTGCAGCAATAATCGATTGAGAGCAGTAGTGGGTGGAAAAGCATATAGCTCAATATCTGCCCAGTGTGCATATGTGTATCTTCCAGATATGTGGCTTTCCATTATAAATACCCGTTGCAGGGGGGTGGGGGGTGGACAGGGGGAATGGGAAAGGGAGGAAGGATGCAAAATAAATGGTCAGCATCGTCAAAGGGGAGACACAGTTATATTAACACATTACTCACTGCTCTAGTCGACTGTAATGACACATCCAATTTTCTCTAGTCAGGGAAATGGAAACCCGCAGCAAGAGCTATCATTTACAAACTTGATATTTGTTCCCTGTTCCGCTCCTCTGGGTGCCAGTCCAGCGGTTAGGATCCAGGGACACGTGCTAATCTTTTCCATTGTGCCCACAGCTGAGATGAAGATGAGGAAAACAATGTTGAGAGAGAGAGAGAGAGAGAGAGAGAGAGAGAGACAGAGAGAGAGAGAAGGACAAAAAGGAAACTAGGAAAAACAGGAGAAGGGCAGATGAAAGAAAAAGGAGAAAAGGGAAACAGGAAAAATGATAAATAGAGCAAGGGAGTAAAGTGTGACAGTCGTGTCCTTGGTGTTTTAGTTTTATGTACTGCTGAAGTTGACTGGAGTGTTCCTGGGGTCGGATTAAGCAGAGGGGCTGCTGCTGTGGAAGTTGATTCCAGTTAAACCTCAACCTCTGGCCCTCTAATCATCAAGACACACACAGTCTGTGGCTTAGCAAGGTTGGCTAAGAAAGGTACTTACACTTAACTGAGCAAGGTATTTCTCCGACACTACACTGATAATGTAACTTTTCTCTGCCCCACTAGATGATAATTTATATTAACTATATAACAATAACTATTCAGTTTTTCTGAAGGTACAAAACAAACATTAGTAAAGGGAAAACGCATCAAATCTATCGTCTGTTCTTCAGTATATTTGGTATATTCAGCAAATCTACCAAACCCAGGAGAACAATTCAGGACAGAGCAGGTAATGGAACAGCTTCTTAATCAATTCCTGTTCTGCATTTGAAGAAAAGTGGGGAGCAAAAAATGCTCAAAAGACGAGAGGAGGGCTTTCTCATTGGAACAAGGTGCGCAGAGCTTCTGGGATGGAAAATTAACAGGCCACTTTTTAATGAATAACAATGTACATCAACGCTAAGCGGCTCGGTCTTCCAGGACCAATTTACTGGCAGCAACAGCTTCCCTTCTGCAACAAAGCACAGGTCAGAGGACATCCTCCGCAACTGTCTCAGGGATGGATAAATTGCAGTAATGGACAAGTAAACACTCACGGGTCAGCAGGGGCTAATGACCGTGGCTTTATTAAGCAATTGTTTCAGTGGAGGTTGAACACATAAATGGACAAATCACTGTAGCAGAAGAAGAGTGGTGAACAACTTGAGTGGGAGTGAGGGCAGATGTGACTCATCGTCAATGAGTGAATGAATTAATAGATGGATGACTTGCATATGGACACTTGCCAGGCAATTTTGAACTGAATGGAATTGCTATTGTTTTGTTTCATTCATTTAGTGTGAAACCTTCGTCTTGTAGGTCATTTCACTGAAGTCGAAATTAGGAGGATGAATCAATTAGTGGCGAAGCGTAGGTGGCTAAGTTTAGTTTCTCAGAGGACACTATTGGACCACTTACAATATTGGGCAGTGTCCCAATATTATCATATACTGGGTTATTTGAACACCTTCAATGTATCATATCAACACTGTCATAACACATTCATTTACACATTATGCTTACTATTGATTAGGTCTTGTGTATAACAGATCCGCTAAGGCAACGCTGCTAGTAGTTGTAGGTGTAGTGCTAACTATGGTTAGCCCCTGCAAGTCTGAACTAACTTTGAAACAGCCTCTCTCAGGAGAAGATGAGGGAAATAAAAAATATGGCTAGTGCAAAAGAGAAATGTTACTGCACCTGTTGAAAATGAAAAATACTGCAACAGGCACTGGCTCTGATAGGTATACAGCAGGGCAGGGAATGTCCAATTTCCACACAGACAAAGTCAACATTTCTGTCTTATTGGCCAGGACCTGGAGGTATAGTAGCTTTTACTAGACTATATATGTGTTTAAGTAATACGACTACTCTACAGCAGCAGCATTATGTTTGGATGTGATTAGACTCGCCAAGTCTATTTCATTTACATCTTAAGACAGCAAATCCCACAGACTTCAGTCAGTGATCTTGTTTTCCCCAAGCTTGTGGTCCAATAATTAATAATGTGCCTGTAATTGTGCTAGCCTATTACAGAAAGTGATTATATATATAAATTATAATGATGCCATTATTTTCCCTACAGTTAGAAAGTTAGTCCAAGTCAAAAAGTACTCATATTAGGAATTACTCATGCTTTGCAAGTGGCCATCTAATGCTATCAGTGTTAGGTACATTAAGTGGTCTGATCACTGATACCACTTCATAGATGACCGGGTGTAGCAGGTTTTCCCAGACATGAAAAGAAAATCTATGATCAATACACTGGATGGGTGGCACAAGTGAGAAGAATGTAAAGCCCCCAGACAGCAGTAGTATTACCAAGGGAGGTCTGGTGATCAGATCAGGCCATCTTTACCTCAGGACCACAGGATTTCTGCCCCATCCAGAACGAGCATATACTAAGCAATAAATGGAAGCAATAGTGCACTGAACCAGTTTGGTGCCAAGAAAAGAAAAAAGTAGAGAAAATAGTGGGAACGAGTGCAGGAGCTGGGGCATCTGGCAGTGCAATGATATGGAGCTACTAGAAGAAAGCTTTGCCAGTATTGCTGTGCTGTGGGTGACGTTGTGTGGTGCATTATCAGGGTCCCCCAGTAAAATATTTTACCGTCCGGGTGACTGACTGGAATTACCAGTAAGCAAAAATCTCATTTCTGACCCCCATCAGTAATACGAACAATATACAAGCCTCCATCTCAATATAGATAGATAGATAGATAGATAGATGGCTCTTTATTGTCCCCGAGGGGAAATTGCAGTTTGCAGCAGTACAAGGCAAGATCACATTTCAACATCAATCAATCAATATCAATATCACATTTTTATTTTGATTGCATTTCAGTTAGTCTTCTTTAACACGCTTGTCCTCTTTTTCAAAGTTACTGCAGAGTACGAGTCGAGCCTTCGATAACAATGTGAATGGTCTTGTAAAGGTTTACGCCTCAAGGGAGACAAATCAATAGGATTGGAGGCTGATAGGATCGCTGCCATGCACATGTGAGGGGACAGCAGCTCATCTTCTTCATAAACACCTTCAAAGTTAAAATGAACCAAATAAATTGAAACTCAGCCAGTCTAAGCCAGATCCTCATTGGTCAGTGGTGTTCGGTCCCATGGTGTTTTCAATCTTTCAAGAGCCTTTGATTCACATCAGTCAGGGTTTTACATGGGGTGTTACTTGGAACTTGTAGCATGGAGAGAAATCAATGTCTGATTTTCAGAAGCAAAATCTCCCAAATTGATTATCTAAGCTTTGATGTCAGTCTGTGACAGTGTGTCTTTAGAGAGCAAAGCATCACTCTCTGTTCTAGCACAGAAAAACATCAGACATCTTTAAATGCACCTTACTCAGCTCACCTTAGGGCGCACTCACACTAGGCCCGGTTGGCTTGAACCGTGCCAGAGCACGATTGCCCCCCCCCCCCACTCCCCCTGCTGGCCAGCGCTCACATTGCACTTAACGTACTGGGCCTGGGCACGTTTACGTCATCACGATCCAACTTCTTGTGTTGAAGAAAAGCGCTTTTGCACAGCACAGTGGAGTTCATCATTTTACTTTGTGGCTTATCTGGAGTCTCTTTGGGTCGGTGACTCATGGCTCTCTCACATGCGTATAGATTTATCGGTTATGCAACGCAGCGATTTTCAGTTAATCTGCTGCACGTATAAGAAGATTTTTATGGAGGCAGCTGATGTTGACGGAGGAATTTGCAGCTTCACTCCCGACTACAATTCACGTTCATCAATAAATCATCGATTTTATGGGACAGTCGCATCATTGACATGTTTGGGACCCGTGCTCCGGCACGATTAGCGATCACACTAGATGCGTACCGTGCCGACTCCAACTGAACCGCGCCCGCCCACCTCTTCACGGCACGGATCGCCTAGTGTGAGTACTCCCTTACTCTCGCTTTCTCAGTTTTGGTTGGACACAACAGAGAGGGGAAAGACGGTCAACATTTGAGAAATACTAGCCGGAACATCTATTTAGGTTAAATGCCTGGCTCCCGATATCACTGCAAACAGCTTC
>CABFOQ010054729.1:9892-23781 GCA_900660455.1 Gephyroberyx darwinii
AGCGGTTGGCACAGCAGCCCTTGGCACTGGTCAGGTGGATGTGGATGGCAGGAATAAGGACCTGGAATCAGAGATAGAAAGAGGGAAAGTATCAAAGAACAAAGTTGGGAGAAAGATTGATAAAGCATAGTCAGTGAGAGAGGAGAAACAAACATGAGACTGGTTGATTTTTTTTGTTTGACACTACATGGCAAGAAACTGCATTGATATCGAAGAGAACAATAAAACTAAATCAAGCAGATTCATAGCAGGAGCAGAATGAAACAGAACAGACCACTGTTTCTCAGTAATATTCCCCTTGACGAAATATAAGCGAAAGAAAGAAAGAAAGAAAGAAAGAAGAGAAGTCATACTGAGTGGATCAGAGCTGTGCAGAGCAAAGAACAGAAAGCAGAACAGAGCAAAGAGGGACTGAACTGAACTGAACTGAACTGAACTGAACTGAACTGAACTGAACTGGACTGGACTAGACTGGACTGGGATAAACTGAGCTGAAGTGAACTGAACTGAACTGAGAGGGAGTGAACTGGATTGAATTGCACTTTTTAAAAATCTTTTAACAGCTTTATGCTGTGAAGTAAAACGCACTAAATCAAAGTAACACCAAACGTATTGACAGCACTCACCATGATTCCTCCCCCTATGAAGCCTCCCATATATTTGACCTCCTGGGTGATTTGGTCTTTTCCATCTCTGTCTTCGGCTGCATACTTTGCGTCAAAGTCAGGGAAGAAGAGCATGATGTTGCAGATGACCGACACCGCAGCCAACACGTACAGAGAGATACCAATGAACTTGGAGCACTGTCCCGTACACATGATTTTTTGAGATGTTCAGTACAACAAGAGTGAATTTGAATTGAAAGTCTCCCAATATATATATATTTTTTTAGATAATTCAGGCGGAATACTTTTTCTGCTCACACGCTCACAAAAAACATTTGCTTCCTTATGTTAATGAAATATAAAGAGAAAAGGAGATGGGAGTTGTGTTTAAATATCTAGTTGAGGTTTCATAGGGTGGAGGGCATTGAGGTGGAGTTATAGGAGATAAGGACAGCCAACCTCTATTATCATACACTTTTATTAGTGTGTGTCCATGAGTCATAAAGGTGAGTTTGGTGAGTCCTGCTCAGGGATATTTTTTAACTGTGGGCGTACGATCACTTCTGTAATAAACCTACATGAGTTAGCAAGACACTCAGAAGCCTTGTTATATGAAGCAGAGCTTTATTCTATTACACATGTAATAATGGCAATGTTGCTTTAAAACAGTAAGAGAAGTTAAATCATATACATAAACACAAAGATTATGGGGCTACTAAATAAAAAAACATATTTATTTATTTAACCATATTAATCATATTTATGTTGAAGACAGATAAAAGTGGCTCAAAGTGGCGGACAAATCTGACAAAAGTATGGATCTTCGGGGGATTGGTAAAAAATGTGGGAGCCCAGGCAGTATTGTAATGTGAGGTAAAGGTAAATCAACTATAAGAGAGTGTTAAAAGATGGTAATGATACCAAGAGACCAAAGAAAGTGAATATGATTTTACCCGGTCAACATTTGTCATGACTGCCAGAAACGCTTTTAATTTGACAATGATATCCTAATGTCTGCAAGGGACCATGGCTTGACTTGATGTTTAATAATGGTAACACAAGATCACCTTTGATAATACATTTGAGAATGGCCTTAGGGATAACTATTAGCTATTAGCTAGGCTTTAGGGATAGCTGTTAGCTATGCTTTAGGGATAGCTATTAGGTAAATGTCTACCTTAAACATTTTTTGTCTAAGGTGCAGACTTGCAGTTGTTTTTAGCTTTAGGAGGAAAGTCTTCAGAGTCACTTTCACATTCATGATGAACCTCAGCATATAAAGTATCTCTTGTTTGTATCGGAGCAGCAGAATCACTATGGACACTGATAAGTGGCTATACAGCACTGTCAGTAAGGAGGATGGTCAGTGTGTGTGTGTGATTTGATTGTCTTATCAGTGAATTATGGTGCCACTCAAAAAAAGGAGGGAGGAGATAGAATTGATTGTGGAGGTAGAGTCCAACCAACATCTGTCAGGGACATCTGTAACACACACACACACACACACACACACACACAAATGTGATCATAAATCTTCAAGGGAAAAACCAATGGTGAGCCCTAGTATCACTATCATCAAGGCTCACTGAAGCCAAAGTTGACGTCACTTCTGCCGCTTATGGTTCATTTATGCCTATTGTAATGCATTACAGATTACTCGGTATAAAGTAACTACTAACCGTGCAGTTCCCATTTTTAAATGCCGTATGAGGTGATATTTATTCACTGACTGCCTCATAAGTAGCTACACACTTTTGCATGCAATTTTTTTTCAACAAAAATGATAGAAATGTGTATATCGTCTGATTGCTTACTCTCAAGGCTTGTTTGAAAATGGTGTTTCGTTAGCATCAAGATTTGCGCTTTTCAAGAAAAGATAAATTAGCATCCTGTCATGTTGTTGAGAGATCAGGTTGGATAAATTGGAAATACATTGTTTGGTTGTGTGGAGAGGAGGCACAGATGATCAAAGCCTGAGATTGGAAAGCGTGGGAAGCCACAAGGTGGCAAAAAAGGTGAAACTTGGGAAAAGGGTGCAAAGGAGTGATTGCAGGGGTTCCATTGAATTTTGGTTTGGAAGAGCAAAACAAGAGATATACCAGTTGTGAATGTAAAGACGATATAAAGGGAGTAGTGAAACAGTCTTGGTTGAGTTTGAAGCAGCTTCCTAAGAGCTTTGGAGAGTTATGACACATTTTGTGAGAGCATGTACTCCAAGACTAATGAAAATGTGGATATGCTGCAAAGACTTGCAAAGAAGGAAGGAGATGGCAGAGGGAGAGGGGGTCCAGCCAAAATGTTGCAGTTCTGTGGATGTACAATGACGAGGCATGATGTTGAAGTTCGGCAGGTGAAATTCCAGAAGACAATTTCTTATGCAGAAGCATTGAGGGTGGTTCATAAGAAAAGTTGGTAGTGAGCGGGAAGTGACATGGGCAAGGAGACTAAATCAATCAATGATAAGGTTAGGGACAAAAAGGATACAATTGGTAGCAAAAGCAGCTGTACAATAATTTGGATATGTCTGGACTGGCAGACATATAAGTTTCAGTCAAGCCGGTATTGGTTGATCGTAATTGGTTGTGATTCTTTAATGAAACACTTGAAGTTTTTTAGCAAGTGGACAGGTTTTGAGCAGTTCATTTTAACTTCATCAGTCAAGGATATGTAGCTGTTCGACAAGATAATGAAGGAGGAGATGGTTGTATCACCTTCATAAGACATGGGATCCCATATAGAGTTCTTGGTGGTCAAACAGAAGTATGTAGTAGTGGATAACTAGTGGGAAGTAGCAGTGGTGAGCTTATTATAGTCCATGCAAAAAAGTGGATTTGAATAAATTGAAGGAAGCTGAGGGACAGAACATAAGCAAGACTGTGTGGTGTTTGTGTTCATAGCACATTCTAGGGTGGTATGATGACTGATGTTAATGTGCATGTGATGAGTTATTAGATGAAGAGGTTAGTGTGTCTGAATGATGGAATAGCCGCCAGGATAGCTGAATAGAGGAAATGATTCTCACATTGGTCTCAAGTGGCAGCAGTATGTGCGTAGTCTACTATACAAAGTAATCAACTACCTGGAGTTGTGTAAGATAGAGATGAGAAGACAGGTAATGGCAACAGGAAGGGGCAAATGGATTTTTGGAGAGGCAAAATGGGAGACATTCCAACGAACTGATGTTAATGGGGTTGCAAGTTCAGTTGAGTGAGTTGAGCAGCAACGATGACAGCAGCTTCCGAAACAATTCCTAAAATTAAGATGAAAATGAAGGCGGTTCCTTGGTGGACTGAAGAATGTAGGGAAGCTGTGAGGAAAACAAACAGGGCATGCAAATTAGTGAAGGAAGTTCAGGCTGTAGTAAGGACTAGTAAAGCCCTTATCAAGTAAGGACTGTAAGGCAAGTAAAGAAAGAAAGCTGGATGGAGTTTTGGGCCATATGTAGGTATTGGAAGATGGGAGGGGATAGAAGGGAATGGATGGAGGATGAGGTGGCAGTTACAAATAAGGAAAAGGCAGAAATTATAGTGAAGGCCTTTGTAGAAGTGCGTAGTGTAGCTAATCTCTGGGGCAGGGAGAAGAGGGAGAGAGGAAGCAAAGCTAGAACACCTAGGGACATTAAGAAGAGAAGATATTGACAATGGCTGGAGTGCACATTAGAGGAAATGAAAAGAGAATTAGCCAAATCTGGACTAACTTCACCTGGGAAAGATGACCTCTATTAAGTAAGCTTAGACCATATTTTAGGAGCCATTTATACAGGAATGCAGGTAGTTCAAAAGGGTTTCCTGGCAACTGTATTCACATATATATATACAGTATATATCGATAGCATTGATTGGTTCAAGAATAAATTATGGATGTTTAGTGTAAGGATCAGCAGGAGTTGGATCAAGTGCAGGCTCAAGCATTAAGGTTATGTGTTGGAACTAACACAGACCAGTCTGTGCATTACAGTTAGAATCAGGAAAGATGCCATTGCATTTATAAACAGCTGAATGCTAATTATTGGGTAAATTTGCCGGGGCATTTGGGGATCCACCCAACTGGTGGTGGTGTTCTACGTGGATGTTGGAGACAGCAGAATAGTCGACTGTACTGTTTCTTAGTAGTACCACCATGGCTACTAGTTTCTCCACTGGTTGATCTGTATTTGTTGGGATTTGAAGAATAAAGATAGATATGGTACTCATTTGGTAAATGCATTTTACAGACATGTGGGGTTAAAATACCTGGATTGCTTGCAAATTTTTACAGATGGGTCAAAGGATCCACAAACAGGCGTGACAAGATTCGTTTTTAGTATTCCAAGATACAAAGCAGAAATGTGCAAGCATACATGAAACGATTTAAACGTATATACAGTGGAAATCTATGCTCTATTGATGGCACTACAGTTGGTAGAAGAGGTTGAACCATGTTAAGTTCTAGTCTGCACTGATTCAAGTTAAATTTTAATGAGCCTTTGGTCCTTAATATCTAGTAGTCCTCAAGATAGATTATTTACTGTATCTTATGCAGTAAGTCAGTTTGGGACAAAGGTTACTTTTATTTGGATACCAGCCCATATTGTAATAAAAGGAAATGAACATGCTTCAAAGAGGGAAATGATTGATGTTAACATAAAGCCTAGTAAAGCAAAGTAAAGGGAGTCAGCTCTGGTCAAAATATAAATAAAAATATAATATTTTTATTTATATTTTGACCAGAGCTCCTGGCAATGACTACTTTTTTAATTAATTCATGACCATGGCATTCATGATCTCGGAAGTTCAGCAGTCTAGCTAGCCTAGATAGCTATAGGCTAGAATGGCTGGTTTGAACTAGGAAGGTCGGCTAGCCTAGATAACTTAGTAGGGCTAGATTGCATTTTTCCGGTTTGAAGCAACTGCCTTTTTCACTGGGCTTCTTTCACTGGGCTAACGTAACTTTGAATAACGTCTAACGCTATTCAAATAAATGAATAATCAACATGGACTCTGGAGTGTGGCCCTTTAGATGTAATAATCCATAATCATATTGCCTGCTATTAAGTGATTAAGCTAAAGGTCTTATGGTCGTAATGAAACAACAATACCTGGTTAGTAGAGGTTCTCAAAAATGTACACTTGTTTTTATTTCATTAGCCCAAAATTCTTGAGCCATACAATCAAGTCTTTATTTTGAAAAGATTAATGCCACTCATACATAATATTAAATAATAATGAATTACAGTGCATCTTGAAGCTTGAAACAATGGTAACATGGTTGAAGAAAGGGCAATTTCAGGTATTTGATTACGAAGACTACAGTTGCTTTGATTGATGGTTTCTTTTTTCTCATTTTATTTTTGAAACTTCGCAACGTTGTGAACAAGGGTGCTACCAGATTTAAATAAAGGTGGTATTTAAATAAAGCTTATACAGACCAGATTTAAATAAAGGTTGTATAGGCTATATAGACTAGACAATAGCTGAGCTAAAACCGAGAGGTACTTTTTTTTCTATCTAGCCATATCTCTTTATGCAGTTTATAAACAGGTAGGAACATCTATAGCAAGTTCCTTCTTGGACAACAATGTTGCATATTTGTATGTTTAAAGGTTAATTTTAAAGAAGTTTACCAGATATTGCTATTTCCCCAAATGAAAGCTAACACTATTCAACAAATATCAATTGAAATTGATGGTTGTTTTATTGGTGAAACAAAGAAAATACAATGACATTTGTTGACCCGAAAGTCAACAGTGCAGTGTTTTATGGTGATGTTCCATAAACCTCTGAGTATGTACCAGCCTGTGCCTGGTACTACTACTCTAATGGCATTCTCTCTCTCTCTCTCTCTCTCTCTCACACACACACACACACACACACACAGAGACACACAGAGAGAGAGAGAGAGAGAGAGAGAGAGAGAGAGAGAGAGAGAGAGAGAATAACTAGGGTTAGGCTCACAGGGGTTTAAAAATGGGATATGAGTAGTAGTAGCAGTAGTAGTTGTAGTAGTAGCAGCAGCAGTAATAGTAGCAGCAGCAGCAGCAGCAGTAACAGTAGTAGTAGTAGTAGTAGTAGTAGTAGTAGTAGTAGTATCTTGAGTATCAGTGGAGAGTGTCTAAATGCTGTTTCAGAATAAAACTCTGGGGAAACACTTGTTTGTTTTTTTAATTCTGGGATGAAAATGGTCACATTTAAAGATATTGAATGTTAGTACAAAATTCAAAACGTGTGGTATTGCCATAAAGATCAAGGTAAACTCCAGTAATAACTAACCTGTCCACTGACGGTAATGGAAACTAATGTGATAGCATCCCTGGCCTGGGTGACTCAAGATAGTGAGATTATAAATAGGTCAGAGGGGAAGTGAGCTGCATGTGTTGAAATGAAAACGTCATACTACCACTCTCAATATGTCAGTTTGGATGGATTTATTGTCCAGACAAAAAAAGACAGAACATTTATTCTGGCTCTGTAAGATAATCAAGTAGGCATAGGAATAGAAACTCCCCCAAAAAACATTTTTTTCAAGTAATCTCAGAGCAATCTCTGGTATCGTCCATGTACAGTTGAACATTGTTCAGGGAAACATAATGAACATGATAAAATAGCATGGTCTAAAGTCTGATAGAGGGATACTGCTGGGGCAATAACATTTTTGATTTCAGCTTTGGGGACACACACACTCTGAATCAAACCCTGGGCAGTAAATGACTTACTATGGGCCTAGTAGGAGCAAGTAGGAGGAGAACACAACTCCCTCACTTTTTTTTTTTTCAGGTGACATAACCCCAACCCTCCCCCGTCCCCAATCTGGCGGCCATATTGGAGGTGCGCATCTCTTAGCCAACAGTTGATTGTGTTTCTAAATATACAACTTGCTGGTCTCAACAGAATAGAATACATGGTTAATAGGTGGTTAATTTCTGTGCTGTTTTTTGACTGGGAATTGATCAATTCATCACTGATACATCTGATTGATTTTGTGTTTAGATAATGTCAGCTTGTTACCTAGCTAACCATAGCATCTGGTCAGCTAACCACCACTGTCTTGTTGTTAACACATCTCATTAGCACACTAGCTAACGTATCTAGTAGAAGCTAGTGTTAGCAGTGGCTAGTAGTTGCATGTTAACATGAACTAAATCAGCCTGCTGGCTAGTTACCTAGCTAATAGTTCGTTCAACTGACTCTTCTCAAGCTACACTTCAAGAGTGTTTTAGAGTAGAGACTAGGGCTAAAGACAAGACAGTTTACTGAGTCACAGTAACCTACATTTGGAAACAAATCTACCTGATCACACTTTCACTTATGTTACTCAATGGATGCCTGCTAGCTCTCTTTTTCTCTCTTTTCTTATATATTTAGAAATTATTAACTAACAGGCAATTCTCCAATGGACCTCCATGATGGAGCCACAACTGGTCAGTAGGAGATTGGTGATACAAGTAAGTAAGGAAGGTTATTATGGTGGCCCTGAGAGCTCAACGCACTGCAACTTAAACAAACACATGCAACTAGACAAAGCACAAGCAAATTAAGAAAACATCTTCATCAATTTGACAACACACACAACACATTACAGACAACACAACACATTAAGAAAACACAACACATTAAGACAACACATTAAGACAGCACAACACATTAAGACAACACATTAAGACAACACAACACATTAAGACAACACAACACATTACAGACAACACAACACATTAAGACAACACATTAAGACAGCACAACACATTAAGACAACACATTACAGACAACACAACACATTAAGACAACACATTAAGACAACACAACACAATACAGAAATGCGCTGCAATTACACCAAATCATAACAAAAGTGTTTCCAGAGGACACTTAAAAGTGATGAACATGTCTGGACACGCAGCCTTTGGTGGCGATAATGCACCTCTAAGCTGGTTTGCCAACTGCCAATAACCACTAAAGCAGAAGAAGAAGACACGCTACCTTGTTGTTGCCACGGTTTGTAACTCATGAAGTTATTGAAGTCGGCTATCCATCACTGGTGTTGGAAAATGACCAAAGGCAGCATATCCAGACGTGTTCATCACTTTCAAGTGTCCTCTGGAAACACTTCCATTTATCGTTTGGTGTAATTGCAGCGCGTTTCTGTATTGTGTTTTGTTTGCTTAATGTGTTGTGTTGTCTGTAATGTGTTGTGTGTGTTGTCAAATTGATGAAGATGTTTTCTAAATTTGCTTATGCACTACTTGCATGTGTTTTCTTAAGTTGCAGTGTGTTGAGCTCTCAGGGCCACCTAGGTTATTTATATTCTTAGTACAATGAATATGGATATTCAGGAATTCAGATCAAACTAAAGCACTATTACCAATATCTCATGAACTAAACAAAATCTTCCTGTAGGATCAATTACACTGAAGCCCGGTACAAAACAGATGTTAAATTCTCCTTTAACTACAGTAGAAGGCTCTCATTTTGTGTTGTCTTCTGGACGCTATGTCAACAACCCAGCAAAAATCGACCAAACATTAACTCACTAGATATTTTACAGTCTCTATCAACTTATAGCCATTCAGACGGGGAAGGGCACGGCAATAAATCTAAATCTAAATCTATGGAAAGATTCCCCATTAGGTGTGTTCTCATTTTCCATCTGAAACAAGCCATGAATGTTTGGATTTAGGTTAGGCTAATATATGGGCTCGATATTGCCATTTTATTAAAATGGAATCTAGTCCAGTCATTGTCATCCACCTCTGTTATGACGGAAATTATGCAGTTTGATTGAAGTATCTATAAGTATCTATCTAGCTCATCTAAAGTCACTTCTTTAGGTAACTGATAAGATTTCAAGTATTGATCCAGGGTTGGTTTATCAGTTCCTGAGGACTCTAAATGGGAGTCCGTGACCCGGTATGATGACATCAGCGGTGCGTAGCGCCTCCTGGCGGCTGACCTCCTGTAATGCAGGGTTCATACTCAGATCCCGCCAGGTGTCCTTGTCTGAGGAGCATTCAAATAAGTCCCCGGCAACCAGCACCGTCCCCACTGAGGTTCCCCTCACTTGGACGCTGACATCTTGTCCCGTGTGGCCTGGACTGGGAACTACAGACACCTGGAGGAGAGAGAGGAGGCTTTATTTCTTCCAATAAACTATCCTTTACTTTATTGAGTTGTTTTTTTTACATGGACAGTGCACATCAACATTTTTGTAAATGTCCCAGTGTTTGCCAGCTGGGTAGTTTTCAACTGTAGGCCTCATGAAGGTTAACACTGATACAGATAACGCTCATGCATACATGCAACATGAAGCTCCCTAGCACTGATGCAGGCAGAACATAGCAATAAACGGATCAAATTATATTAAAACATCTAAAGATGGAACAAAATAACATGTAAGCAGACAACTAAGATACAAGTAGGCAGAGCCTTCAAGTTTGGACCCTTGTTTTTGGCCTAAATCACCTTCATCACAGTTACAGGATGGTATGCATAGTGATTACTAAATATATTCAAACATCCAGAATGGACAATTCAGTATTTTTTTTTAAAAGAAACACTTGTGTTGGAGGAACCATAAGGTACCAAACCTTAAGGAAATACTTAATCCCATCTCACAATGAAGAACATTTTTTAAATTAAATTGCTCATTCATTCCATTTGGGTTAAGACTTAAAGTCAACGATCCAAAAGGCCTCCCTGTTTTCTAAGCAAATTTCAGTCACAAGGAAAGTGAGCCCAGTGTTAACTCTAGTTTTGCCGTAGCCCTGACACATGATTTTGTTGAGGTAATTAAAAGGTTGCACACTTAGGCTATTAGAAAAGCATTTGCAGTCTACCTTTCGACCACCAGTGGCAGCAGCATGCGTATTGCTCAGAAGTACTGATAAAGAATTCAAGGTGTCCGTCAGCATCTTTGATTTCACTACATTATTTGTGCATAGGAGATGTAGCATGTGCTGCCATGGTGAAAATAGACAAGTGAAGGATTACAGATATTTGTTTGGGTAAGTGAAATTCAAAATTTTTTCGTTACAGAGTGTTAGGCTTGACCCGAATAGTGGTTGGATTTACAGCAGAGGCGGTGGTACAGTGCAACCAAAAGGTTTAGTCACTCACAAAAATGACATAAACTGGTTGACAAAAATGACTGGTTATGTGCAGCTCTCCACGGTCCTACCAACAACAACGTCAAACAAACACTGGCAGCTTTTTATACTCTGCCTTAGGTAATTACCTGGATGCTACCAACTATACGGGTGTATGTAATGACAAGCAACAATTAAATCTACTTCCCTTTAAAATACAATTTCACGGTGTGATCTAATACATTTGCACAATTAAACAAAGGTTGCTCTCACATAATAGATAATGCCATATATAAACAATACACCTCTTCGTTCAACCCACACCACAACAACCCCCCCTCTGCTATCCTATCACATGGTCCCTTCCAGTACCATATATAGGTGCTCAGACAATGGGGAACTCTTTCGCCCCAACAGCCTGGAACACAAACAAGACAGCACAGGTAAGTACCTTACCTGTGCTGAGAGCTGTTTTATAAAGTATTTTATTGTGTCTCTCTCTCTCTCTCCAATAAAATACTTTAAAATCATGACTCAGTGTGCAATTATTAATGCTGTGCAAATTACGCTGTGCAAACTATTCAATAAATAAACAATATAAATAAGCAATTTGCAAATATGCAAATAGTGCAAAGTGCTTAGTAACGAAGTGTGCCTTCGTTACACAGAGCTTGCCGAATTTCATAGGGGAAAAAGTCAATGGAGCAGGACAGGACCCTTTGGGAGAGGTAAAAACCCATACCATTAAAGATTCCCAAAGGGTCCTTTATCAGGGCTAGTTTTGGGGCCGTGTCTTTGGTTTAGTGTCTGTGTTTTTGCAAGTTTGCACGTTTTTTGCTCTTTTCTGTATCAATCAAATATCCATATGTGCTGTCGGCAAGCGTTTTTCACTGTCCATTTCATAGGTAGTAAAGCGTTACCGGACTAACTGGCAGCTGCAAACAGTTGGTTTTCAGTCCTTTTATAATGGATCGGAGAGGGAGCAGGGGTGAAGTCGGGCGGCGCTAAGGGCATTTTCATACCTTGTTCGTTGAGAGTGGTTTCCTCTATAGTTCGGTTGGTTTGGGTGGATGTGAATTTAAAATTTAACTTTTCTGTTGATAAAATCCCTACAAAATTGGGGGATTTTCATAAACAGCCCTTTTGGCTCAGTTACTTGTCTATAACCACAAGTTGTTTTTTTTGTCTTTGTTTGGAATTGTCAGTTACTTATTGAGCAATGTTTATTATTATAAATTTTGAAGTTCCTAAAAAACTAAAGGAATGTGCCATTGTCTTCTACAGCCCAGGAAGGTTGTTTCACTATTAAGGAACTCTGGCGATCTTAAGTAAACCTGGAAGCCTGTAGGAACACCATTTTGTTGAGGACATCAATGCACTTATTTATAAGAAATGTGAATAAGTTTAATTATGTTCCATTGTCAACAGTGTTCTGGTACTCTTTGAAGGTATTTAGTGGAAGAGAGCTTGGACAATTACTAATACATATTCCATTAATTATAAAATAATGAAAGTATCATTTAACATGCAGGAATTACCCTGTAAAGCATGTAGATTAAATGTAAATAGGCTGTAGAAAATTAATGCGAATTTTGCAGATATAAATTTCTAGCAAAATAAACCATCATCCATCTCCTGTTCCTAGTATACAGTGTATCCTTTTGGACAGATGTAGGCCTCTGCAAAAATGTAGCTGTTTGATGAAATTAATTTCCAAGAAGGCAATGTTAATGAGTTTGATCATACAACTATTCATGGGTCATTCTACCAAAAGAGGGCCATTTTCCCAAGTTGATTTTTAAAATCTTTTTTTTGTGCTATCTAGACTCAAAGTGATTAAAGGACATAATTATTATTTTATATCTGTGTATATACAGCACATATTTTTAATATTTTGTAACAATTCGTTCAGCTCATTTTTAAGTAAAGATTAAAAATATGGCTGAAAATCATCCCAATTTTTAGATTGATTGTAGCACTCTACTGGTTTTATACATAACATTAGGTAAAATCATAATTTCATTTCAAATGCACCAATACATTTGAGTTTATTTACAAGGTACTTTACTTACTTACAAGTACAAATTTATATCGGACCTTCTCTCTACTTACACCCCTTCCCGAAATCACCGTTCCTCCGACACGGGACTACTCATCACCCCCCACACTAGGTTGCGGACTCTCGGGGACAGAGCCTTCAGATACTCCCTTTCCACCAACACGAACCTAGTGCTGGTGCTGGGCTGGTGCTAGTGCTAGTGCTGGTTCGGAGTTGGTTCAACTTGCGAACCTTCTAAGAACCGGTTTGCTTTTCCACGGGCTAGAGAGCCACGTCATTACGTCTTGGGCGAAAAGGGGTAACAGTGACTGTCCCCACCCTCTGGAAGTTACTCCCTGTGGAGATCTGCAATGCTGGGTCCATTGAAGTTTTTAAACAGCGGCTGAAGACCTTCCTCTCCAGCCAGACCTTTGGACCCAGCTGCTGAATTGTGGCCCTCTGCTTTTTTGCCTTTTTGTCCTTTGTTTGTCGTATTGTCTTCCTACTCGTTAGCCTAGTCCTCTCCTCTACTCCCTCTTCCTCTCCTCTACTACCTCTTCACTTATGACTGCACACCTGTACATGGTTCCAACACCATTATCAAGTTTGCAGACAACACAACGGTGGTTAGTCTCATCAACAACAACGATGTTGTTGTTGGCCCTCAACACCAAGAAGACCAAGGAGCTCATTGTGGACTTCAGGAAGTCCAAAGCCGGCACACACACCCCCATCCGCATCAAGGGGATGGACGTTGAGTGTGTCGCCAGCTTTAAGTTTCTGGGCGTCCACATCGCCGAGGACCTCTCTTGGACCCTCAACACCTCAACCCTGGTCAAGAAGGCTGGCCAGCGTTTCTTCTTGCTAAAGAGACTGAAGAAAGTTCACCTGTCTCCTCAGATTCTGGTGAACTTCTACCGCAGCACCATCGAGAGCATCCTTACCAACTGCATCACAGTCTGGTACGGCAACTGCTCTGTTTCAGACCGGAAAGCACTGCAGAGGGTGGTGAAAACCGCCCAACGCATCACCGGTACTTCACTCCCCTCCACTGAGACGGTCCAGTACAAGCGGTGTCTGCAAAGGGCGCGCAGCATCGTCAAGGACTCCTCTCACCCCAGCCACAGACTGTTTGCCCACAGGGACAGCTTCTTCCCCTCAGCTGTCACCTTGCTGAACTTGTTACCACGGTGAT
>CABFOQ010054733.1:0-15087 GCA_900660455.1 Gephyroberyx darwinii
CTGGCCTTTTACAAGAGCCATTTTCAGAAGTGCTCTCTCATTGGATACAAAATCCTCTCACCATCTTCACCGGGAGAAACAGACTGCATGCATTTTAACACTTCATTACACGGGTTCCTGCATGCATTATAACCGGATGAGTTGACGCAAACATCCGTGGGGCTTCCTGTTTATTCTGATTATTTGTTGCTTTTGTTTCATTCTGATATAAGGTAGAACGAGATGCAACTCTAACGAGCCCTGTGGGGAATTAAGGTTGCTGCGGCAACAAGTAGTAACAGGATACGGCAAAGGAGCGTTGAATATGAATAGCAGCATAGCAAAACAAGGGTCATGTAAACATAACACAATACATGAATTAAAGTATGAAAAAGTATGGATTACAGCAAAATAAGAGCAGAAATACTTGAGAAACAAAATGAAGAATATGTACAATATGAGAATATATTAAAAAGACTGAAATATTTGCAGTATAAAATGAGTGAAAAAGTATATATATGTATAATAATAATGTAATAACAGATTTTTAGGCAAATAACGTGAAATTACAGCAGATATACAGCGAAATATCACATGGGACAGTATAAACCACATGGGAGGCACATAAAAATCACAGTACCCCACAATAATTGCATTGAAAACCAAGAACTCATTATAATCGCCTCCCACAAACCACCACGTAGAGACAGAAACAATGAGACAGATGGACAGCTCACTCATAACTGGGAGTGAGTTTATTTTTGCTTTGTGTTTTTTTTTTTCTATTTCTCAGGAGGATTTAGGGCATCCACAGCAGTGCCGGCCCTCGGGGATCACTCACAGACGAACAGTGTGCCTGAGTTAATGGAGAATTCCATTACTTCCGCTAGGCTACCAGCCAGGGCACAGTAAAGTGAACTATTTTCTGCACATGCCGCAACTGGCTGCGGTGTTTTCAGCAGTCATCAGTCATCCACTAAAACCCTTTTATGTCTTAGAGGGGATCCACGGTGAAATATTTACCAAGCTGCAGTCATGGCAGACGGCGGTTTGGGCAAATTTAGAACAGTTCCTTTAAAGGAAAGAAAGAAGCGGGGAGGGGAGATCTGTTGTTACTTTTTTTCCCACAGATTGGATTCACTGGAGAATCTGCACTCATTCTAAGATTGATTTTCCTATATGTAATATGTGTATATTCGTTTTAAACATTTAATCCCAAAGGCAATGCACTTCAAACCACTTGAAACAATTTTGGGAAAAATATAGTTTTCCGTTCCCGTGTATCTGTGCACATGTACCAGGCACTGAGATGCACACGTCGCCTCAGATCGAGCCACTTTTCTTGACGGATTGTTTCTTCAAGAACTGAGAAGTGCAACGTTGCTCGTTTTTATCCAGCAGTCAGTCATCTGTATTTGCTTTCAAGCTTGGTTTGTTTAATAAAGCGAAAGCGAAAGGGATTGCCAAAAAGTGAGAAAATCTGGAAATGCCCAACCCGTTGCTAGAAAAGAGCAGTTTTACCACATTACTGTTGTTGGACAAAAAACGGGAAGAATGCTTGTTTTCTTATTGACACCCATGTATTTGATGTATTTTTGATATTATACAATGGGTATTTAACAAGTTGCAAGGGCTAAATCATCATGACCCTCATTCAACACATAAAATGACCATATAAATTTTCATTTAAAGTATGAAGAAGACAAACATCAAAAAGGCAGTGGTGTTTTTTTCCACAAAAGTATATGTACTTATTCTGAGCTGCCCTAGACTGAAGAGCACTACATCTGTCTTGTGAGAGTTCCTGAATCGCTCTCATAACAGACAACAACCTCAGTCCTCAAGGAACGTTTCAGAAATCCTACACACTTTCTGAGAAACTAAGCAACTGCTCTCACATAGCAAACGAAAGCAAAAGAGAAATCCCATCTGTTTTCATTAACCCTCGCTTTTTGTTGTTCAAATGTGAATCCATCCATTTTAGCCAGATTCTGTTTTGGGTTTTTTTGTCTCATTTCTGTTCGGGTTAGGGTTCAAATGAGTGAGCGAGGAAAGTGACTTAGTGGCAGAACATCTTCATCTAAAATAAGACTCTTACATAAACATCCAAAAATGAGTCATTCCTGGACAGATGTACTTCTTCTTCCCTGAGATTTGTCGTCCATTCTGCAGCCAACCGCTGCGGCCCAGGCCAAAAACCTGGATCAAACACTTTTCGTAAATAATTCATGACATTTGTTTTGACCTGCTTGCAGCGGCAGATGGTCGGGGATCCACACAGGAAGGTGCAATATCAGAAAGTTCACCCAGTCAAAAGTTTATAGCACTAAATGAATCGTATTTATGCAGCAAACCCCTCGTCTGTCTGGCACGCACAAATCATTGTTGCACATGGTTAGCGTTGTGCAGAGAAACTCCTTGGGATTCGTTGCTTGCTGTAGCAGAAGCGTAGTGAACATGTTCTTAGATTTTTGTGTCATTTGTGGCTCACAAGCACATCTGGTTGGCTATCTGGCGATTTAAGCACTTGAATATGGTCGTGACGCTGTCTTTGTTTTCTGTTTAAATTAAGTGTTGTATTGCAAGACGCTATTTTGGAAAGGAAATCATTGAATATCACTGAAACATGGAGGATCCAGCATTTAAAATGATCATAATTTGTCCTCTGAAGACTTCCATTAGCAAGTACCATTTAAAAAGTACCATGCTTTTTTTATTTGGTGTTAATTCTGTTGTAAGAGTTGGTTAGAGTGTGTTTTTTTTTAATGATGAATATCTCATTTTGAAATTAAACTTTAAATAATTCTCTATGTGCACTCTACAAGCGTCCTTAGTCCTTGATATGGGATACACATATTTCCACCACAGGCATGTATATTTGAAGGACACACCCAGAAACCCTGCACACCCTCCTGTTAACATCACACTGACTCCTTTATAAAGTCTCTTTCATTTTCTGCTAATTGCTGTAAAGTAGTCGGCTGGGATGATTTATGGCTTTAGCAGTGTAGCACACCACCTGTGTGCCTCAATCTGAGGTTTACTGGTTCTCACACCAATAGATTATGGGCAGCTATTAGTGCCAAAGTGATAAATGGATGCCCCCCCCCCGACACACACACACCAGTCAGCATGTCCATCTTTGTCAGAATGTCCTTGAACACTGAAACTCTAGCTTTTAACTCATTTCTTGTGTTATACTATTTGTTTTTCTGCTTCTTTTGTAGCACTTTGTTTTCCTTGAATCAACTATCTTCATGTCCATATTAATGGTTCATGTGCATGTTTTATAGCATGCTTTTACTGTAAGACTGGTTAGACCCTAAAGCATCCTTTAGAGTTGGAGCGTTCTCTTTTGTTTTTCAAGAATATATCCATTCGTATTTTCATTTAAATGGACAAACTAAACAACATAAGACATGAACGAAGTGAAGAAAAAGTATGAAAAAAGCAAAATTAATAATCCAATAAAATACTTTTGATTCTATTGTCTGATTTAAAATTGTGGGATGGGAAACCCTCTCCCTTGCCTGCCTGACTTGCTGGTGACGGTGCTGCATCTTGATAGCAGCCGTTCTGAGGTGTCTGCGCCACCTTTCACAGGATTGCATGTACTACAATAATTTGAGGGGTTTGGTGTTGTGAGGGTCAACTTACTATGCATGACCAGGACAGGCACAAAGAGGCTTTATTGTTCGACCAGCCCTGTCAGGCACGCTGTCACAGTTAGAGAACAGCATGGCGTCTTGATTTGGTCCTACCGTTCTGTAGCGTACTCTTCCACGTGCTACCCTTTAGCGAATCTGGGCCTGTTATATATTTAGGTATTATTTATACACAGTCAGTTCTCTCATGGACCTCCACGATGGTGTCATTGCATGTACATGTTTGTCTCAGAGAGATATGATGAAAAAAACATCCCTAATTTCCGTTCAATATGGCGTCTGAAGTGGTATTTCTGCCCATCATGACTTACATCTGCTCCTATGGGCGGCACTAATAGCTCCAAATCTACAAACTCATTTAGTGAGGTCCTAAAACGCTCATTCAAATATTAATGAATGTGCTAACTCTCTCCTCATTATTATACAATGACCAAAGCCTATTGGTGGAAGCTGAATAGTTAGGCGCCAGCTAGTCCATCTTCCTTTCTCTCGTCCCTGTCCTGCTGGTGTGAGAGAGCGAGTGTGAAGAGCCCTTCCATCTTTGTCACCTTCCCTTCGGCTCTATCACAGAGTGCACTCTCTCTCAAAAGGAAGCCTCTGAAGCCAAATAGGCTTCGAGGAAGCCTCAGATGTTGGGGGAGGAATGTAATTCTCTGCTTTCTCTGGTTTTACTCCTGACCTTTGAGAAAAAATGTTTAAAGATTTTGGTTACCACAGAGACCACTTCTTTTCATCTGACTCACTCGCCTCCGATTTGGCATCCAGCCAACAGTTGTATAGCTGAACTAGCTGTGCAGCCCATTACGTGTTATCATTTCAAGCCTTAGCGAACAGAAAAGGACAGTTGAGCTGTATCCAACTTGTTCCTGAGTCATTAGACAATGCCATGTAAAATAAAGGCCAATGTCGAGGTCTATTCTTTTTTATTCACCTCCTAGTCTTTAACTGACCTTTTATTTTGGGACAATAAAATATCACAGACCTCTAATTCTAACCAAAAAAAAGCCCACGGCCTGCAAGAGCAAGAAAGAAAAACACTGTTACTATCTTGTCAATTCTGGGGCTTTATCCCAAACTGTGTTTTGCTATGCGCACACAGAGAAAGCATTTGTGTCCATAATACAGATCTGATGATTTATAATTGAAAGAAATAATATGATTTTTTCACAATCAATCAGACTCAGAGATAGTTCAAATATTGCCCTATATTACCCTCTATAAAAAAAAAAGTAATTTTGTCAACCATGAACAAATTTGTATGTGTAGGTGTCATTTTTCTTTTCAGATGGTAGATATCTCATTGTTTTTCTCAACTCTTCAATTATGAATCTCATCTAGAGCTATATTGGAGATCAAACTTGATATACAAGTTTTGCCTATGTACTCTGCAAATACAGACGGCCAGTTACGGCATTTGCCCTTCCCTAGCTTTATCTACATGGAGCAACGGTTGCCTCATCTCCGTATTTGAACAGTGTATTATACCGGCATCCTTGTTTCAACAACAAAATAAACATTTGGAGGTGCTAGTCCCCTTAATGCTCAGATAATACACATGTGCAAACAATTTTGTGTCTACAACCACTATGTGAAAAAGTGGACATTGATTTTTTGTCCTCCACCCTCACTTGTCCGCCTAAAAAGTAGAAATAGGATTTAAGGGGTTTTGTACTATCTTTTAGATGCTCATGTATGTCTTTGGACAGAGATTGTGTGTGTGTGTATTTTAAGTCAATCCATAAACCAATATTCTGCAAAACAACAAACATGTACTGGTACAGTATGTCAGAGCTGATGTTCCAGCACAAAGGAAACACAGTGGTGTAAGTCATTCCTCATCAGCTGTGGTTGCATTCACCTTTTTTCAGGAGAAGAAACTAAATTGAATGTAATCTGATTTTTGCACCACAGTGACATACATCACAACATCGGATGTGGAGGAAGAAGCTGAGTTCTTGTTGTAACCAGACAAAATATGATTGATGACAGGAAAATTCATTACAAGAGCAATTTTGCTGCTGTTTATTTCACCTATGAGCAGAGAGAGAGATAATACAACAAAATGACTGAGCCTCTTTATCTGTACAATATTTTTGTACAATATTTGTACATTTCCAGGATTCGTTCCTATGACAGGCTGATTTCAAACGTACACAAACAAAATACCATCGCAGGTGAGCAAACACAAAAGTGTACTTTGAAACCACGATAGGTAGATGAAGATAACACTGCTCTTGTAAACTAAAGGTCAATGTTGAGGCCGAAGCAATGCAGGTATTTGATAAGTAGCAACATACATCCAGCAAAACTGTACTACATTGCAATAAGCTTAATACCAACAGCTAGATGTGAAGTGAAATAGTACAGAATTCTTGAAAGCTGTCTGTGGTCATTGAAATCATAGAGTCGTACAGGAAAACACTGAGTTTTTGGGAGATTGTCTTGTTGGTCAAATTGGCTAAAGTGGTGAGAACATAGACATCAAAAACTCCCAAGAAGATCATTGGTTCTGATGCTCCATGCTAACACTTTAGCATGCACTATATTGAGTGATAGTAGGCTCTGTGCTAACACTTTAGCATGCACTATGTTAAGTGATAGTAGGTTCCATGCTAACACTATAGCATAGCAGCATAGCATTTAGGAATCTATAGGCCATATTGCTAAAAGGTCATTCTTCTTACTGTGGATAAAGCTAGTCACCTACTTTCACTCAACATAGTTTATTATGTTGTTATTATGCAAGGAGCACCAGAGCCAATGATCTAGCAGGGACACATGGATGATCTTGGTGGCTCAGTTCTAATCACTTAATTGCTAAGTTGACCAATGGGACAATCTCTCAAAAACTTAATGTATGTCCTTTAATTGTCAATTTATAAGCTAAGCTCTACAAACTGCTACGGGTTCAATAATGTTTCTGCAGTACAGGCTCACTGGATTATATTTGAAGTTGGAGCAGATTATTTTATTAGCTGATTTACACAAAGTCACTGGAATTTGTTTTTTCATATACAGTATGTCTCCTAGATACACACACATAGGCATTTCTTCAGAGAGGTCAGACCGCAGGGTTGTCTACAGTGTTATGTCCCAGTTTGGGGCCTTGCTCAATGGCAATTTCTTGATGGAGGGCAGAGTAGATGTCATACTAGTCACCTTCCTCCATTTGTCATTTCAGGTGGGATACCCACTGTAGCTGGTGCCAGGGATTGAACAAAGTTCCTAGTCAGCACCTAGTCCAACCTGCCGCTGCAAATTACCAAAGGAAAGTTACAGCATTCAGTTCTCACCTTGTGCTGTGCTGATGAGGAAGGGTAAGCAGGGAAATTCCAGCTCTACTGTCACTTTGGACAACATCCCATATACATTTCTAACAGTAGCCTTGGGTGATGAGTTTGAGAATTGAGTGTGAAAACTCTGGCAGCAACAGAAGGTTGATGCATGTGTGTGTAATAGAAATATGAGGCAATTAACTAATCCCTGCATGTCCAATGGGATTTCAATCAGGGGCTCTGCCTTTGGGAGTATTATACACATGCACAGATGCACACACAGATAGTATGCACCACTCTAAACATACATGTACACATAGATACACATGCATGCAGATCATGTTGCTGTCAGGTTAACACTTCATATTTTAAGAAAGTTATCAGAAACGTAATTCAGCCGTATATTCAGACTAATGATGGTACATTTTTGTAATGTTAAAATCAAATGGTTTTAATGGGTTTCATTCCTCTGGGGTCATGAAACTTGCTCCACCTATATTGGACCATGTAAACCTTTAATGTACCAGCATGAAAAATGATATGCTTAATTTTCAAAACATGCTACTTGCAATCTACAGCGCGATGACTGTGTGTACGCGATCTCTCTGCTCCGTCAATAGGAAACCCATTACCCCACTGCTCTATAAACCATCTTTCACCTTTTGTTCATTCTAGATGAATGATCGACCCCACCTTTGTCGTGCCTAACTCAAATGTGATTCCTGCCACGCTACCAGCACCATTTTGAAACCCAGTCAATAGTTTGGCCTTTTCCTTCTCCTTTCCCCAGAGATCACTGGGGGAGGAGAGTGACAAGCTTGGTGCATGGCAAAAAAAAAATCAGACCTCTATCTCCTGAAGAGTTACTAACTAATCCATCATCCTCCATGTCAAATTTCGACTTAACACACAGCACAAGTGCAACATATCGATATTGCTGCTGTGAATGAAATGAAAACTATGTATATTTCCAAAAGTATGTTTTTCAGGAATTGGGAAAACAAAGCCCATGTGTATATGCATGTGTTCATCTTTTTATGTGGTTTCATGGATCCAAGGGTAACAAAATAGCGTAATTTCAATTCAAGCTAAAGAAAGAAATACACCAAAAATGATGTTACATTGTTTTTACACAGCAAAAACACACCCAAACCTAATTGGCCGGAGAGTCTGGGGAAATTTGGTCTTTGGTCCATCAATATGACTGCTGGTCTTCAAATAAGGCAGGTCACTGGATCTGGTTCAAAAGCTCACTGATTAGTTTGGAAAGTCTGATAAACCAATAAATTAACAAAATGAAGAGAATCCGACAGTAGTTTGACAGACCGTGTGATCCCTCAGAGCCGTAACTCTGTATGCCCACTAAACACATTTAGCAATTTTAAAAGTTAAAAAAGTTTAAGTTTTTTTCCACTGTATACATGCATCATGGCACAGTGTGGTATGTTTGGCTTGGTACAAGTGACGAGTGTGTTTAATCTTATTTGGTATTGACCCACTTTCTGTGGATTCTGGTGGGACCAAACATGCCCAGCGTTCAAATGGCAAACCAAAAGATGCTAATACTTGCTGTACTCATGCTGCATACACTATGGGTATGGAACAGTCTTAGCACCCTTTGGTGCTCCAGCACCCTTTGACAGTGGGCCAGGACCAAATACAGTCATGCTTGAAAGGTTGTGAACCCCTTGTGCAAACCTTGCAAATCTTATTCAATCAAAATGAGCCCTTTCTTAACTAAAGGAGCTACATTTACCAATTTAATGTTTTTTAGAGGGAATTGTGCATGTAGTGAAATGAAAATAATTTGAAAGGGAATTAGTGCAGGTGAAATAAATAAATTAACCTCCTCTTCCACCTATTATTATGAAATAATAACCACAGAAACATTTGGTTTCTTAGCAGCATATCCATAGCAACTGTGCACAAAACATGATGTAAATCACACAATGCACTTATGCAGCAGAAGCAATATATATATATATATATATATATATATATATCTGCAACAAATGGAGGAATGTTGCCACAGGCCTTCCATCAAACCAGTGTCTTTCATTATAGCAGCCAGGGGAAAGAAAAGAACGAGTCCAAACTATCAAACAACGGCTGCTTTCACAACGCGGCCGAAAACAATTGAGTCCAACTCTCGAATGGGTTGACACTTTATCACCTTAGCCGTGTGATGACTGACGCCCAAGGGAACCACTGTGACACCTGACCTGAGTGCTGACGCACTGGTAGAGGGAGGGAAAATGTAGGTCAAGAGACAAATAATACAGCCACTATGATCATTTTATTTTCCTTTCTCTCTGCTCTCGTTCGTCCCTCCGTTCACGGCTGACGTGCACACCAACCGCTCTATCTGATCAAATGAATGGCGGGGGAATTGCATGTGCATGTGTTTCTGTAATGAAAGTAGTCAGACAGTCAAGCAGGATGTCGCTCCGCGCTAAAAGCAGTTCAGCTGTCAGTCGTAACTGATTAACTAACTAAATGCCTTTTCGCAGCATTTTCATTTAATCGTGTTTTTAAAATATTGTCATTTATGTCTGGTGTAAAAACTCAAGATGAATGAACAGGATTTTAAACTTGAATATCATTTCCTATTAAAGAATTAGGATAAGTAGTAGTGTGCCTCTTCTCTCTGAAATAGGCCTGCTCTGGCTGTCAAGTGCCAGATTTCTTTTCCGCCCTGAGTTTCTGAAATCCCTTAAAGATGTACCGCGCTCGGTAAACTCTTACTTACTTCAGTGTAATACCCTATTGCGTATTACAAGGACATGCTTTTTGCTCCATTTTAGCATTCCTCTCCAAGCATGAGCTGCCTTTGATCTGACCGCGCTGGCTTCACGGGAGATGTCCAAGCCTCCATATTTCAGCACTGCCGGGGCACTGCGGCAAGGTGGACGACAAGTCACAAGTGAATAGAGCCTGAGAGAGTAGAGCCGAGGCGTCACATCATATTACCTGAGGATGCGTCAGCTAGGTCAAGTCATCTGTGTCTGGTGCTGCGGGTGGATGTTCCCAGCGGCACTGAACAAGCGCTGTCTCTCCTGGGATGAACTCACTCAACAACATCACAAAATATAATCAAACGTAAAGGACAGGTTGGTGTGTGTGTCTGTGTGTGTGTGTGTGTGTGTGTGTGTGTGTGTGTGTGTGTGTGAGGCTAAGGCTAATCCTAGTGCCATCTAAGTGTCCTGGCTAGTGTGATTTCCTCCCTGCAGACAATCAACAGTGCGATCACACCTAGTTTTTTTTCTTTTAATCTGACCTATTGTGGAAAAGTTTACGTTGTTGCAGTTTGGTATTTGGTTTGTGTAGGTTCACACTGCCCAGGCTTTATAACCACACGTAACCATAAGATCCTATAAAGTTTTTCTAATGCAACAGTTGTTTTCAATGGCCAAAGGTGTACTCCAGGCATCCAGTTTAGCACCTAACTGCCTTGATGCTTCGCTCCAAACTTAGAATGCATGGAAGTATGGAAGCCTCAAACAAGCCGATGTCCAATGACGTGCAACCTTCATAGAAAGTGCTACCAAATAAGCCGCTCCAGACATGCTTAGTGTGAACGCTAAGTGCTCTAACTGTCCTATAGGTGGTGTGAGCAGCCGCCAAGGAGCATAAATGGTGCTAAAATAGGTTGCCGGCTTCACCACAGGGGAGCAACAGTCCACCTGACCCCCGGGGCAAAGGGGCAACTGCATTTTAAGCCAGACCTATATCCATCCTTCATCCACATGTTCATTGAGAGTAAGCCAGTATATTTTTTCATTTGCAATTTTAATGGGTTTCTGTCTCTCGCAAGAGCAAGCTCTTCCATTCCTTTCAGTACTATCCACCAGCTTTTTCAGACGGAAGAGGAACTATAGAAAATGAATATCCTTTCTCGCTGTTCCAAATGAATCATTTATAGTTGGCTTTTTGAATTATTGAATATACAACATATTACTCTCGGCGGGGGTAAAAATTGGCTCTAGAGAAACAAACTTTTTAGGGAAGCGGGCAGGGGTGAGGCTAAGCCTTTTTACAGAGGAGATGCTGGGATGCTGGGTGATATGTGAGCGAGCAGTCCTACATTGGTTTGGACAGGAGGCCACACAATAGATGTGGGAATCTAACTTCTCTTTCACACAGTTCGCAACATCCACACAGGATTTATTTATTCCTTTGGTACATTAATCATTTTGTAGCCAAGCATGGAAACCCCACTTGAAGCGATCGGAGGTGATGAATGAGTACTCATCCATGAGCATGGCTTTTTTTGTTTTCACCACAAATCACAAAAGGGAAGGGAAGGGAAAAGACCCCAGCCTGCTAACAGCTTTTTCTTGATGGTTGCCACTGATGGTTATATGGTAGATATTTTACGTGGTGTACTCATGCGTACCTTACATATTTTGGTTTAGGTGAAATGGTATTCTTGAATGAATGAAAGGGATAAATTCTCACCAGCATGAGTCATAACACACCCTGATTAGCAGACTGTACTCGTTCCGCTGATTCAGATGATGAAAAACCTGCAGAGAATGCATCAATGCCAACCTGCATATTTGGAAGGAGTACAGCAGTTGTCTAGGGAGCTAATCTGAAACTGCCTCGCAAAAGTCCAACTGTGTTTGAAAACTTTCAAATCAAAATGTTGAGTGTCTTCAGCAAATAACCTTGATCAGATTTTATATATTAGCGTAAGAATATTTGAATTCCTCCAATAAAGCCCCTTTAAAACCTCAGTGAGGAGGAAAATTCCTAATTTTCCCAGATGCTCCTTGAAGTGTTTGCTGAGACAGGAAATAAGCCTGTTGGCTGCTGAAGCAGTGTCACCAGTGAGTGCAATGAGAAGCTGTTTAGACAGATTTATGAATGAATGCCTCGATACGATTCATTTATATCTGGGTACTTAATGTGGCTTCCTTAACCACAAACTCACAGTGACTGCACATTTCAATTCAGCCCCACCTAAATGTGCTCCTCGGGCACTGTAACATGGGATTTGTCTCCATGCTAGGGGGCTGGGACCAATGTGATGTGAAATGTCAAAGATTAGTGCACCGGAGTCTCTCTGAGCATGCACCCAAGCCTGTCTGAGTCCCCTATACCAGGGACCACCCCTCTACCACCACACTGTCCCTATTGGGATAAAGGAGCGCTCACAGAGACGATCAATATCTAGTAGAGCACCTAGCCCATGGGGACCGTATACCCCCAACAAGCTCACCTGATCAATGCTAAGCCCATCTGCAGCACTTCTATCAAAGCAGTCAGCAAGCTTGTCCATGGGAATCCCGAACAGCAGTGAGAGCCTTGGATAACAGTAATCAAGTCTCTAATTGGCAATTCCCATCCTAATGAATTGTCTACGAATCCCGTTGAGAGTCATATGCCAAACAGCTTTCCACTACTGTGTAATTAACGTGAGTCTGTTTTCATGAAACCGAGCGTTTTTTAGGACTGCCCGTGCGGTGGGTTCCTCTGAAAAGCCTGTGTGGCAATGAAATCCTGGGTGATTATCTCCAGCTAATCTCAAGATGACACAATATTGTAAAAATGGTCTTACTGAATTACAGTTCTGAATTCACAGAGGCTTTGTTGTTCTTGAGCCCACCCCCCAACCCCCCCAAAAAAAAGAAAAAAAAAGGCAGTGATCTATGCAGACTCCAGCCCTGGAAGGGTTTGATTTGATCGGTGTGCACGCTTTCATTTCACGGTAACAGATTCAAACGTCCACGTTATCATTTCAGGCATACTCTCTCACAGCAGGTGTCCCTCTGTCTTTGCCGAGCGTATGCTCTGAGCAATTCACATCTCTAATTACGGAGAATTGCCATCAGACCCGACAGATCAAGTTCAGCACGAGCCACATTCCCACCTATTCTCCGCTGGGACGCTAACTGGGACTGAAGACCGAATCCATGTGAGGTCAACTTTTGGTCAAGAAAATATCAATTTTTCTGAGAGGCCGCACATGATGTCAGATTGACTGTGCTTCCAGACTAATGGATTTTGCACTATATATTCTTGGAATCAACAAAAACGACTTGCTTGCTTCTCTGTCCTCTGACAAGAGACTGTTTTTAACACCAGGGGGATTGATGGGTGGTGTCCTCCTTACATAATTGCCGACGGAAAGAAAAAACAAAGTGCAAGGCCAGGAGGATGTAGGAAGCTGCAACAGAACGACGTGCTATTAACTGGCTCCATACACTGACTCATAACTCACACGCTTTATAAAGAAAGCCGGGTCATGAAGAGTGAATGACTGCTGCTAGTGTGTACATCAAAAACCCGCCCATCCTCTCTCGTCACAGTAACCTCTAACGTTCTCTCATCTTTTCCCTTGTTGAGACCTCCGCGTGGTCATAGGTCATGTTTGCCCAGCACAACTGGAGCAGTAACACTGATGACTATCTGGGATCCGGTTCCTCCCTTAATAGTATTAGCTCAGGCATACTTTACTCCCCCTTGTTCAGCAGCTCCCCAAGCAGGCAGCAGGAATAACTTAATGCATTGAGGTAATAAAGCCTCATGAGCAAGCAACAAGGTGGGGGGTGGTAATCTGATCATCAATACAACAACAAGTCTTTGTCTTCATTGTGGTTTCTGAGGCAGAACAGATTGATCACCTGACTTAATTTCAGTGTGGATTACAGTGGGAGCAGTGCCGTGGACACTCAAGTACCTGCCTGAGTGGACCCTGATGGAAGGGAGCGTGCTGCCCGTTTTGGGGTGTAAAATTAAGCAGTTAATTCCTCAAAAATCATTAGGTTGGTTTCCACAAATGATACATCAAAGTGCAAAAACAACACTGAGGGCACCAGTGTGCAAAGTGTGCAGTGGCAGGGAGCAGTGTTACTGGCAGGGTGCTAATGTGCACACATAAATGACCTGAATAGGAATGCAAGCTACTTTGTTTTAGGATTTAATTCAAGATCTTCATGTCATATTGAAACCTGAGCATATTCACACACACTTTAAGATATGTATCCTAATTTATCATGCTTGATTTAGCTCCCAAATTGTGTATATGGTCAATTCCACTACTTTTTTTTTTTGCCATGATTTCAGTGGGAATGAACCCTAAACGAGTACTAAAGTGTCTATCACAGTGAGCAGGTGCGATCCATTCATATAGAAATGTAGGGCGATGGTAAATGATATAAAGACGTGTAACACCTCTGAGGTCGACGGGCGCTGAACCCGAATGCGTAATGACGCGAGAGAACAACCCATGGTCCGGTTAACCGACTTAATTAAGCGTACGGTGAATTAATTACGGTCTGCTTATTAATTTTCTCATCCAGTGGCCATTTAACCGCCGCCGTGGAAATCCCACAAGAGCTCTCCATCTGTAATCTGCCACTCCAGACTTTAGACTCTTATAGAGGCATACACAAAACGCCCCATAACTCCTTCATAACCCATTAGTTCACATCCATCCGACACTTGATCTGAACCTCCCCTAATTGGACTTCGGCGAGCTGTTTCCCCCAACTTCGGCAACTTACCTGTCGACGCTGATCACACACAGGGTCATGATGGAGGCGGTGCAGCACATTACATCCATGCCGATGAAGATGTTGCAGAACACCTCCCCAAACAGCCACTTGCCCCCGGTGAGGTCCGTCACTATGACAAACGGCATTACTACTATGGCCACCGACAGGTCCGCCACCGCTAAAGACACCAGAAGGTAGTTGGACGGCTGCCTCAGCTTCTTCACCACGCAGACCGCGATCACCACCAGCGTGTTGCCCATCACGGTGACCGCCGTGATGATGGCCAGCATCACCCCGATAATGATCTTCTCCGGCCGCCCGAAATCCAGCAGCTGCTCCCCGCACGACTCGTTCCACATGGTTGTGGGAGCGATGGTGACCAGGACGTTGTACAAAAGCTGCAGGGTGCCATTGATAACTTCGGAGATATCCTCTTTCTTGTTAAAGGTGAGCTCGATGCCCGAAGTATTGAACATTACGGCGGCGTTATCCCGGTGGGGTTGCAAGGGACACCTCGCCAGTGTATTCCAATTACGCGCATATTTGATGGATGTGGAACCTGGTTTCGGGTCCTGTGCGGCGGTTCGGGGTCCAGTCTATTGCATTTGCGCCACAGTAGAGCGGTCAGCAACTAAGCAGGGTTTTTTGATTGGTTTCTCTTGAGGA
>CABFOQ010054733.1:19163-30663 GCA_900660455.1 Gephyroberyx darwinii
AGAACGAGGAAGTGACGTCCTAACTGAAGACCCGCCTTGATGAGAGGACTGACAGATTGCATTTTCATTTTCATTGTGTCCCTAAAAGTGCGTGATGATATGCAAATGCAATGGCCTGGGGGCGGGGTTTCGCTCATCGCATTTGAATATTGTCCATTGTAGAGCAGGTTAAGTCTTTGAAAATGAAATGTCAAACAGCCTTTCCATTTTCATTTTAATATTGTCCTAGAACGCCCATAGGAGTATGTGAAAATGAAAATGAAAATTGGATTATTGCATTTTCATTTTCATTTTGACTCAAATAACACATACATATGTGGAAAATGATAATGCTATTGTGGAATTGCATTTTCATTTTCAAGTTTACATTATCATTTTAATTAAGTCCTTCATGGGCTTCCAATAGACCTGCTAATGCTGATGCAGTGTTACATGAGTGAATGTAGCAGCCCCACATTAGGATATGTGGATGTGTGCAAATGGAATAAACAAATGGAATGAACAAAAACACAAATTGGGTCTGTTTTATTTCGTATAACCTGCTGAACATGAGTCATAAATTCCAATGGGCAAAAATGTATTATGTATAGTGTACCTTTGTGTTATAATATTTAGTGTCCACACAAAGAACAGCAGGTAATTCTTGTTTTGTTTTTTTTAACTTTCAGGGTGTTAGTGACACAACATTTATTCTTGTTCGCTGTTCTGTACATTATACATTGACATAGTTGCTATCAAATTAACACTGAAGCAATATGAAATCAACCCTGATATATGTACAGTGAGATTTTACCGTGACTTGGAAGTGAAATACCATGTCAGTCTGAGATTAAGTGGGACTGCTGTTCAAAGGAAACCTCTTTCAACCAGACATTTAAAATGTAGTTTGATTAAAAATGATACTGATGATACTGATGATGCCCAGCAGATAGCAGCACATAGTGGCCATGTGAACTCCTACTGGATGTAATAGGAGATACAATGGATCATGTTTTGGTGCTTTGCAAACTTTGCTGAAATAGTTCTCAACCACTTTTTACATTTCAACTTTGATTGACTCAAAGGCCAGTTTCCTTTTATTTGAAATCAGCAATCCAAACTACACATCAGTTCATCTTCACCTATTCCTGCAATATACTGCCTGCTGTCATTGAGACCAACAGTAAACATCAAAAAGTGACTTAATGTAAAAAAAAAAAAATTTTAAAAAAAAGAAGAGAAGTGCATTGGACATGTCTACTGGCGTCTAAGCGGCTATTGGAAACCTAAATAAGCCTCAACAGTCGCCCATGTTGTCTTGATCACCAATGTTTTCAGTGTCCCTCACCTGCTGAAACGATTGGTTCAACAATGTTCTGCTCTTGTTTCAGGCGATGGTGGGACAGACTCAGCAGGCGAGGAAGCCTGTGTGAATTGACTGGGACGTAAAGGGAACGTTGTTGTGGATGGCAAAAAGACAACACTGATTGCATCTGCTAGGTCACTGGGTCCAGTCTTGCACATTCACAGTAATAGAAGATCTTTTGTAAGGAGGCTGTCTGTGTTGTGACTGTGGACAAGAGAGACGTGTCACAGCTCTGCAGTCATGGAGGAGGAGGCCTTGATAAGGTCTATGGACATGCTGCTAGCCGAAGTCAACGTCACAAAGATTTGTACTGCTGCACACTCTCAAATGCCCGCACCTCTGGGTTATCCTTTTAACTACTGCTAATATTTGAATGCAGCATTATCAGCACTGAAAATGGACTACCGTGTGCAACACCATGTCACTAATAATGGGCCTTATTTATGCTAAATACACAAAAATTGCACAGAGAGCTTTTTAAATATACACTATTAAACTCTGTCCACTTAAAATTAGATTAGAATGAGCCCTTGAAAACTGTTGGCATGCATATTGTGTATTTTAAGTAAATTGTGGCACAATAATGTGGCAATTTTCACCCTTGCACACGTGTTGCACGTGTGTGTAAATGAAATGAAACTGGTGGCATAACCACGTTCCAAATGACAATCATCAGTAATATTTATTCATTCACATAGTAAAAACACTGTGTGATCATCATTTTCCTTCCTGAGACCCCGAAAAGGAAAAATGCAAGAACTGTATGTATTTGTATTTGATATATGGCAAGCAGCAAAAACCTTGGCAAGAAAATTGTTGCGGCGGGTGAAGCATATTATCTGCTGCAACACAGCATATTTCAAATAAAAATGCTTTTCTTGTTGTTGTGTGACATGTTTTTAAGTTTTGAAAGCTATTGAAATTTGCAGTTGTTTTTTGGGGCCTTGTGTTTACAGTGACGGAATAATCCACGGCCACAGATATAGAGACATATTATCCCATACAGGCCAGACAGGACAGCAGCATGACCTGTCCGCCTTACTTCCATGGACACAGCATATGACTGAAAGTTTGTGAACCCCATGTGCAATTATGAAAATTTGGAGTTGTTACCATTCAATCCTTATTTAATAATAAATTGCCTTTTCATAACTGAAATTACATTACATTTTTACATTACATTATAGTCATTTAGCAGACACTTTTATCCAAAGCGACGTACAATAAGTGCATTCAACATAGGTCGGTAAGAGAACTACTAGTCACCAAATTAATTATATATTATATATTATAATTATATATTATAATTAATTTCATATGTTGTTTGGAGGAAATTGTACATGTAGTAAAATGAAAATTATTTAGAGGGAATTAATGCACATGTAAAGTGGAAAGAAGTGGAAAGAGAACCTCCTCTTGCATTAGTTAAATCAAGTAGGTCAGTAGAACCAGGTGGTAAATAATTGGGTATGAAGTTAACCAATCAAAGGTCAGATCTTTGGGGAGGGGTTTGATGAAAGAAAAACACTATGCTGAGATCTAAGGAGCCTCAGAAGAGCTCAGGAAGAGAGGAGAGAGAGCATCAGTCTGGGGAAGGTTAGAAAGTCATATCAAAAAGATTTGGGCTCCGTCAGTGAGAGACAGATAATATAGAAATGGGGAACATTTAACATGACAGAGACTCTGCTTATGGAGTGGATGTTCTTCTAAAATATCACCAAGAGCCACAAGAAAAATATTAAAATGTCATTGTGTATCCGTCAACAATAAGAAGAACACTGAATAGAAATGTGAAGTGAAGCCAGGAAGAACCTCTACTGTCTAGAAAGAACAAAGCTGCCTGTCTTCAGTTTGCCAGAGGCCACCTGGACAAACCTGAGGATTTCTGGAAGTTGGTTCTCGGGACAGATGAGTCCAAAATTGAACTGTTTGGTGGCACTTGTAAATGTTTGGTGACAACCCAAGTGTCAAGTCCTCTGTTTTTCTTCCTCTGGGCACAACTCGACATCATTAAGGGAACCTGCTGGTCAGGAGACCAAGACTCGCATTTGCAAGCATTATTTGGTGTGCACCCGAGTGTGAATGGCGTTGCTCTCACCTTTCCGAACAAACCGAACCCCAGGAGTAAATGTGTTCGCCCCATCCCAGCTCAGGGGCAAAAATACAACAAAGTAAACTTTCCCACTCTGGTTCAGACCAAAGAAACTGCATGTGTGATTGCACTCTTAAGCTTCTGCAGGGGACCTGAGGGAGGAAATCACTTCCTTTAACCTGCTCGGTGAGTGCCATGTATCAATTTGTTGTCTCGGTGACTATATTGTCAGCGATGGCTCGGAGCGCATCTTAGTCCTGTTATTATGAATTGGCATAATTGCCTTGGCCGATCAGATGCAGAGCTACTTGATGTCAGGCAGGTTGTGATTGTCCCTCTTCACGGGCCTGGAGAGGATAAACACTGTTTATCTTGTTTTCTTGGCAGTGAATTGCAGATTTGTGACCATGACCTTAATAAAGTGACATTATCTGGCAAGAAGCTGGAGCTGGGCAACAAATAGATAATCGCATCACGACTGCAAAATGCAAGTGATGAGCAGAATAGAAAAACATCTGCTCCCCAGCTCATAACAAGAGAAAGGGCCACTGAACAGCATGTAACAAGAGTATAATAATGTTAGCGGGTGATGTGGTGGCAAAGAAAAAGGTGGGTAAGCTATGAATTCAAGTCGATGATCACTTTAAGATGAACAACTAATATTATAACAAAACAATGCATTTTCAGTGCGGATCCATGCTTTCTTGAAAAGACACTTTCACGTAAGTTTGATACTAAAATGCTTACTATTAAGTTAAGTTTTTGACCAGTTTTAAACAGTGACAAACATGCCAGAATACTTTGAAACTTTTATTGCACGGTACATGACAAATGAAATAGAAAATATTCAAGAGCTTATATTCAGGTTACTAAAATACCTGTGGTAAATGTGCAAAAGTTACAAACCATATTTCCTGAACCATCGCCATAGCAACAAAGGGTCTTCCAACTTGTGTAGCCTAAAAAATGATTTGGCTTTCCTTTTCCTTTAACACAGACTCTACCCTTGACTGCAACGAGCTGCTTCTTTTGCAAGCAATTTTCAGAAAGATTGTTGCTGGAGCCTTACAGCAAGGGCACGCTGTGGTATTCGCTCTCCACTGCTGGAGAATCAGTCAAGCCAGTCAAATGTTCCCCATGTTTCTAACATAGAGGCCAAAAATGTGAGGAATCCATCTAACAGAGTTGTATAAAGGCTTTAATAGTGAAGGGGTGCTCCACATAGTAAAAAGTGTTCAATCACGAGAGGCTAGGATTACGATTAAAAGAATTTATTATCAGCATGTGTATCTAGGGTGGGTAGCTAGGGTGACACTCCCTGGGGTCAGGTAGGTGACAGGAGAACCCCCAGGCTAAAGATCTGACCCTTCTGGATATCTGATGGAGCCGTGATGCTGGTGGTGGTGGGGGAGGAGGTGGTGGCTGACCCACTGACTGGTGTGGTTTAGAGGTGGCAGGTTGGCCTAGCGGTTAGAGAGGCAGACCCATCACCGGGAGGTCACCACCAGGAGGGTGTATTCCAGCTGTGAACTGGAATGACTGGTGTCACAGCTACGGTGCCCACCAACACTGCCGAAGTGCCAGGTGTGCCACTTGTTTTATTTGATGACAGCAACCCTTAAATACACCGCAACCTTCTTTTTTTCCTCTTACAACCTATGGTGCTCACTATATTGTACTATAAGAATGTAGTGATTGCAGTCTGTTCTTGGGAATTTCTGTCATCCCATGAGTGGCTCCTTCATCCACATCAGCCCTACAAAAGGATAAAATATCAGTGTTGCACAGGTGTAACATAATCCCCATCTATTGCACATCACATCATGACCTCAAAGGTCATTTAATTGGATAATTGGCAGAGTTTTTTGGGCAGTAACATGAAGGCTCTAGGCATCCAATTGGCAAGGATGTAGTGGAGGGTAAACCCATCATAACTCTACTCACCTCTTTATGTGTCAAATAGATTTCACCTGCCTTTTAGGCTGATAGAAATTCAGAAGTTCATAGTGTACGTTTATTATAGTAAGTAATATCTGATGTATGTTGCATTAAAATAGGATCTTTACGAGAAAGAAAAATGTATACTCTTTTTGTGGATGTTATGATCTGGAAAGTAACAAAATGCACATTGGGAAGAGGCTCACTTGAGAACTTGGCTGACTAATCTCATTAGTCTTTTTTTAGTTCTTAAGCTTTATTTATCCTAGCATTGTTTTTGCTGAGCTATCCTGCTTCACATTCATACAGTAACACACATTACCATCTGCAAGCTTGGTGCAAGTGTCTTGTTCAAGGGAACCTCAGTAGAACAGGATGATCCAGGGGTTTGGTCCAGGGAATTGAACCACTGAATCTGTCTTCTCTAACCACAAGGCTGCTGGCACCACAAACCCGTCTGTATGTAAACAATTACTGATTACCTTGTGTTAATTCAAAACAAGGCTGTGTCCTAATCAAAATTGATACATGGTTGACTTCATACGTTTAAATTTTTAAGCATTTATCTGACACTTGTACAGAGCGACTTACACTGAGTGCATCAATAGACAATAGATGTGAATATTTCTGTGTCCCTAATGTCATCATGTATGATAAAAACAAAATGCCCAGAAAAGGAAAAAGAGAAGGGAGAAAAGTAGAAAGGTTTCAGGAAATGTTTGTCACCTATATACACACACACACACACAATTACTTTTGTAATCTGATATTTAGGTGCTCAGGCTGGTTGGTTCATGTATAACACTTTTTGCAGTGCCCACTGCTTAGGGCAATTACGGTACGCACTGTTTAGGCCTCCAGAGCCCAAACAGTCCTGCATGAGGGAAAGCCAGTGTGTCCTTGTGCACCAGGCAGTAGGTAGAAGTCACACCAGCATGAGCAGCTCTAGGTTGGTTATTCACACACATCACTTTGTGAAGTCAACACATAAATGAAATATTTTGCTTAGCGATTCTCTTACAACAACACTGTGCTACCACAGCACTTTGGTGTTATCAGGTGGGTTTTTTAAAGTCGGCACAACGGCGGCGCCGAAATGCATTGTCCCATCTGGTCACTCCCTGAGTAACTGGGGGTAAAATGAAAGGAGGTGGGCAGCAGAAAGGTTGCTTTCTGGAACAGCGATTAATTTATTCTAGCAGAGACCAGGTGTGAGCAAAAAAATCATCTCCTTAATACTGCTGGGAGCATTTCGGTGATTACTTCAAGTAAGTCTAAGACTAATTAACAATGTGCCTAGCCAGTGACCTGAAAAACAACGTTAGCTGTTAGTTGGCTTTCAGATTTGTAGGAATTTTAGAGTGCCTCAGTCAGCATACTTATGCTATATAGTATAATTACACACACACATGTGCAGCCAGGAACAGAGACCCGCAAGCAGGTAGGGATTTGGTGTCTTGTTCAATGGCACTTTGACAGGGATGGACAAACCTGTGACCTCCAGGTGCAGCGATGTCTCGCTGGGTCACATCAGCTCGGTGTGGTCTGGATGTCAAGGTTTACACCTTCTGAGACCCGAAGCATTATCATTTTCAACACATCTGCAAGTCTATTTTGGGACCGCACAGATTTGTGTTACCTTTCAGACTCAAATATGTGTTGAAAATGACACAACCTTTCTTAGAGTGTAGAAGGCAATATCACAGTGGTGGATATTTATGGTTTTCAGAACTGTGTAGTAGTGAATTCCTTTAAAGCTGCACTAGGCAAGATTTTGACCTCACTCAATCCTCACTAATTGAGAAATCTTCTCCACTGTCTCCTAAAAAGTAGTGAGCGAGCTTCAAGGGACTTCTGGGTATTGAAGTCCTCAAAATTCAAATAGTTACCTCACTGTCATTTGGGGCACACACAAAGTGGCCTAGCGCAACTTTAAAGGGTAAGGACGCAGCATTTGGATGCATTTCAATTTGATGTATTTGTGGTTGAAACAGGATGTGGCGGTGGGCCAACACAGGAAGGGGCTGCACTAAAGCGGACAGGTTGCACCATAACAAACATGGAAAAGAAGAACTGGATGCTACGCTGCATTCCTCCTCCAACACCTCCATTACCCCCTGTCATTGGAGAAGGCAGTATCCATTAAGGAGAGAAAGGCAGTGAAGCCCATTACATACTCGGTAGCAGTTGGTGAGGCAATCCACTGTGAAATGTGCATAATCTTGAGCTGTCACACATTTCAGATTCTTCTAAATGAATTATCTCCAGCCGCTGGGACACAACCGTGGTGTCTTAGGAAAAGGAAACAGGGTTTACAGGGGTGAGTGCCCAAAAATGCACCACTGTACCATGTTGCCACTTTGAAAGTTATGAAGTTGAAGATTTTATATGATGGGAGAGGGGGGGCGTTTATGATGTAAAAACAATGTATTTATTTGTATTTATTATTAAATAGGCATATATTATGATGAAGAAAACTAGCTCAACACGGTGAAAAGTCATTTTACATTTCATTGTGGCTCTAAAGCCTAGAAGATGCAGGCCTATTGTGGTTTGGAAGAATTGAACAATTACAGTGACCATAGCTGTCTTCGCAGCCTTCACCCATGACTATAGCCCTTCAAAGAGGAAATGCTGGAACTGTGTCAGGAGTTTCAATGCGTTGTCCTTGATCATTTCAACGAATGTTCCCTTCTGTGGTGTGCAGTCTGGCGTAGCTCAATGTGCATGGCACTATCAGCCTGCCAGGGTCAGGAGTTCACTGAGGCTGCCCAAAGTAGAATGAATGCACTCATGTCACTGTGAGCCACTTTTGATTAAAGTGTCTGGCATTTGTAGTTATACATTCTATTTAAAGAAGTTATTTAAAGAAGTATCCACTCCACTACACGTAGGTTTTAAAATTGCCCGGGCCAATATATTCCACATAGCTTTAAGAGTCAGATTTTCATCATGGGTAATTTCTTTTCATTTGTGGCATTTTGCATCCCCAAATAAATTGTACAAAATGCTTGAGGGATTCAAAATAGCCACTATAAAATTGTAAGAGTTGGGAGCTGAGACATTTAGTGAAAGCAAAGAAGGCTTGGCATCATCACTAAAACCTGAAGATTATCATAAAAGGGTATGATTCACAACATTTTGTCACAAGGAAACAATTGAATAGATTTTCACCGTATTTGTTGCTGGTTGTTGCAAACGTCGCCCATTGACATCGCCCCATTCCAACACATGATTCATTGTACATAGGTCTCTCTGAAACTTTTATTTTATATAAAGAAAAATGTAAAAGGGCACAATTTCTACCAATCAGTTGGATTGTATCGATATTTCCCGAAAATAACGGAGCTGTGGCAGTGGTGGTTCGAGTGTTTGGCGGTGTAGATATGTTACGAGGGTACAGCTGGGCTAAGGACATAAATGGTTTATGGTGCGCCAATTATTGTTTGTATGAAGAAGCATAAAATATCAGCTGCACGCTATAAATTAGACTCAACATTCAAAAGGGTCAGCAGTAGCGTTGGGGTTAGAGGAGTGGGGAGGTCACAGGTTAGATTCCCTGTGAATGAGTTCATTAACACCACCACTGATGTGCTCTTGAGCCCCAACGGCTCCGGTGAGCTGCTTATCGGTCACCAGTACAAAGCTGGTGGTCTGGTCTGATGGTGTGTGGAACTGTATGAGTGAGAAGCATGGTATTGCTGAAAAAGAGCCTGATAGCCCAGCAAACCTTCCCTGAATAAGTAACATTAAAAACGAATACAATTTGAATGTTATGGATCCTATCAAACAGATGGAGCTAGAAAAATACATGGCACACGATACCCCTTTACCTTAGTCTTTGTAATCTGCGCATGATTATCCGGTTTAGCTCGTTACTTCAATTTGATTGAATTACGAGTGCAATAAAGATTTAATATGTTGAATTGTTTCATTCCATGGGAGCCAGACACCTGTCACAGATAGGACTGCGTGAACAGTCAAGTGCAGGGCATGCAGGTTACAGACCAAAATATTCTACTGCTGTTATCATGAAAAGAACATGTAACTGCAATCATGGCTGCATGGATTCTTCCTTTACATTGTCATAATTATATGCTGAGCAAGTTTCATGACCCTTAGCGCCTTGAAATCTAGAAAAATAATAAACGGATGTCAATGAGAAAATAAGCATTATTTTCTTGACTCCTGAGAAATTATTTACATGCTTTTTGGCCAACAACTCTGAGGGTTTTTTGACTCAAATGTTAAAATACAAATGTCTTACTTTAAGAATCAGATCAGAATTATTGAGAATCTATAAGGACTATTTTTTTTATTATTATTAAAGCACTTCTAAAAGCAGAGAATATAATGAGTGCATATATTTATTGATATTTTATATATTAATAGAACATATGAAGAGGAGATAAACATTGGGAAGCACATTCAAAATAAAATGGTTAAATGTATACATACATGATACATACATTCATACGTAATTTTTAATTGAACAATGTAAATGTACAGATGTCAGACATCAATTAAACAATAAAGCAGGTACTGCATTAATTAAGATTACATGAAGAATCGCGTAAAAATTACAGAGAAATAATAAAAATTAAAAAAAAACATTCTTAAAAATATATAGTTAAATAACAAAAACGAAATAAACAAATAAACAAATAAATAAATAAATAAATAAATAAATAAAATAAAACTGCTCATAGATTGGAGATCAGGCAATACATACACGCACGCATAACGTTACATGTAACCACCAGATGGCGACATGCATAACGTGACTTTCCGCCTATACCATGTAAATTAACACTATCAGAGTGACAGGTGTAGTAAACCAATGCATTGCTGCAGAATCTGTAGTATACCCAATAGGAGTATCGGAGGGCAGGAACCTTTCTACACCAGGATAACGGTCAGTTGAATCAATTAAATTCACCCTTGACTACCGAGAAAGTTCAAGGCGAACTGTGCTGAACGACTGATATATTCCAATTCCAATACACCGATATAAACACAATTCCAGAGGTTTGTAGATGTGTTTCGGTTGTTTAAAGACGTTGTAATGTTGTTGTTGTTTAGCTTCAGTTTTGTCGTTTTTCCGCCTTAAACACGTGTTGCAATGACTCGTAACATCAAGCCTGGAACCCTGCTAAAATAACAGCTGCTCGAACTAGCTAGCAGGTGAGTTAAACTAGCTAGCTTTGATACCAAGTTAGCTAGCAAATACGGTGACAGTTACCCTATAGAGCTCCTTCTTGAGATACGTTTTTGTGTAGTGGATTTTAAGACAGATTTGAAGACAAGTCCAGGCCGGTGACTATTTAGTTTGCCCACTGACAACGTGTAAATTAGCTTTGCCATTTTAACGTTACCTGTCACTGTGCCAACACTTGGATTAACTAAGGTATTGAATGGAGCGGACGTTACCACAAAGTCAAATGAAAAATCTGCCAGTTAACGTAATGTTGCCTTGCTTAGAATTTATTTTAAGACTTTGACGAATTGTTGGGGTCCTTTTGATAAACTCGGAAAACCTGCATTCTCTCGGCCCTCCATGAACTTACAGTACTGTGCAAAAGTCTTAGACACTCTAGATTTTTTTTTAATATAAATATGGTTTTAGATGTTTGTTTTCTGCATTAGTGTTTAACATTACTGCTCTTTATGGTATTTTCTTTTTGATATTTAAAAACTTTATTATTACATTATTTTTATGTCTATTTTTAATTACTCATTGAAGGCAGTTTGGTGTGACTTTATTTCTTTTTGCAAGAGGAAATGTAAAGTGTGATTCTGGGCTACTGTCTACTTCTACTAGCTAATACCAAGGACAGTGTCACACTTTAGCCCTGATACAGGACCCTTTGGGAATCTTTCATGGTATAGGTTTTACCTCTCCCAAAGGGTGCTGTCCTGCGCCATTGACTTTTTTTCCCTACGGAAGTCAGCAAGCTCCATTTAAAAAAAAAAAAAAAAAAAAAAAAAAAAAAAAAAAAACAAGTCAAAATAAGACAAAATAAGTCAACAAGTCAAAAAAAGTAAAAATAAGTAAAAATAAGTAAAAATAAGAAAAGATAAGTGAAAATAAGTGAAAATAAGTAAAAATAAGTAAGAATAAGTAA
>CABFOQ010054733.1:30683-42851 GCA_900660455.1 Gephyroberyx darwinii
AACCCAATTTAAAAAAAAAAAAAAAAAAAAAAAAAAAAAAAAAACACAACTCGAATTTCACTTGCCCAAACAGATGCGTTTGTCCAATTGAAGTCTATTAATTTCAAATAAGAGAATCTGCTACCACTGCAGATGTTGATTTCTTAAAATGATGCATTGATAATGCATGTATATCTATCTGGATATTGACTGACCTAGCTCCCTTTGGAAGACTGCTTGTGAGACTTAACACTCACTTCCATCATATTTGTGTTTTCCCAAAAATCAACTTATTTTATTTGCAACTCAGACACATTCTATTTGAGAAGTTGCCGGAATGGACCCCAACAAGCCTCTTGGCCTCCCTGGAGCAACGGGCATGCCTTGGCTGCAGCAGCAGGGGAGGGGAAGAGGACTCCAGCCTGAAGAGCCAGCTGTAGGACGTGGTCTAGGGCTGCAGCTCTCCACAGAGGGGCCTGTCATAGGACGAGCCAGGGGTTTCCCCACCCCTGGTAATACACCTCTAGTGCAATTTGGGCGAGGAGCAACTTCTCCCATGAGTGAACCCTTGATTGGATTTGCTAGAGGGCTGCCTGTGCCACCAGACAGTGGAGGACTGGGCAGAGCCAGAAGGCTGCTCCTCTCAGCAGCTGAATCGAGGGTAGGGGTGGCTAGAGGAGCAATCCTGCCTTGTTTGGAGCTGCAGCACAGGCAGGCACCGCCATGTGAAATCATGACGCAAGACCTGACAGAAGGGACACAGAGTTTGACAACGCAAGAGCAAGTTGCAGCCAAAAATGTTCGTATAGTCATTCATACGTTTTAATTTGCAGAATATTAACCCGTTTTCTCATATATTCAGAATTGGTATGTTTTTTTGGTGTGTTCACAGGTTGACATGCCTACACAAGGTCAAGGATCAACTCTGGTGTCAATGTTTAGAGGTATGGGCATTGACCCCTCGAAGACCTCATGGGGACGAGGAGCACCGCCAGTGGGTGTGTATTTGTGTCGAACTAAAGATAAAAATTCAGTGGTTCCTCTGTATTCATTAAACAGTGGTGCTCCACCAAAGTAATATAATTTCCATCACTGCAAAAGAATATGTAAATATACTCTTCATATACTAAAAAATAAATAAATATAAGGTCCTAGTAATTAAAAATAATGCATTTATTATGCTAAAGTATCCAAGGACAAACATTTTTAGCACAGCAACCTGCAGTACATCCTCAGCTGGGACCAAAACACCAGCAACACTGATACTGTTACAATACACAGTGTGAATTGTTTTGGTCTTTTAACAACAATTGTCGCTACTGCTAGTGCTTTAACTTTGAAAACTTTTTATGTAATCTTGTTTGAGAAATATCATTTGACTTGGTTTTTGTGGAACAAGTTTTCTATAATAAAGATGAAACGTCATATGAACAAAATAGGTGCATGAGAACTGTTCACGAAAAATTTGAAATCAGGTGTTACATTTTGTTGCAGGGAGGGGGGCAACTGGAGATTTGGAGTTTGAGCACCAGGTTGCCCCAGTAGGTGTCATCAGTAGCCGAGGGAGTGGTGATAAACCAGAGGAGGTGATGGGCAGCAGGTAGGAGGCAGGGGAGTGACCAGATCCCATTCATTGTTTATAGCAGGGGCTAAACCAGATTGGATTGTCCTATTCTCATTCAGTCTTTTTACAGGCCTTGAAGTTGGTAATCTTCCCTCTGCCTTCGGAATATTATATTAATTTTCTCCACATTTTTCACCCAGAATGTTTGAGTGTATTTTAAGTCTTGCAACGGTTATGTAGTGAAGCACTTTTCGCATCTATAAATGCATAAGAACAGCTCTCAATTCGAATGAGTTTGGATAGTCAGGATAGACCCGATTCCTCACAAGGGTTATTACTTCTCAGGTCTCCAGTTTCCTCAACTGTTAAATATAATGATATTATGTTATCATTGGCGCTGGGTTTTGAAAAGATTATAGCCATTGGTACTGAACCTATTTTTGAAATCACAATCTGTTATAACACCTTCAGTTTCTTACTTGGTTACAGTTTTTTAAACTGAAGAAATCAATTGAACAGGGTCAAAATATATTTTGAAAAGCAGCTTACATGTGAACATTTTAAACAGAAAATCAAAAAGTATAATTTTTAGAACTGGTCTCAAAATTTAGATATTGGAACTGAGAACCAGTATGATATGGAGATACCCAGGCCTGGCTGTTATTGAATTTGACTTGCAGTTTCCTTGGCCGAGGCGTGTCCTCTCAGACGATGGTGGGGATTGGAAGAGCAGTGATGCCTTTGCTGGGAGTCGGGAGAGGACCTCCTTTACCTCCCTCTTTCCCTCCAGGTCCCAACCAATTTGTTAGTCTAACCTCCGACCCACCAACACCTCTACGCCCTCAGAGGTCTCATGCAGCTATGGAAAGTATGCAAAATGATTATGACAATTTTCGAGGGCTTTAAAAATACACAAAAACATCATTAGAATTGTCAGAATTTTCACCACCACACTGAATAACTTAACTTAAGTCTTTGTACACAACGAACAGTAGCTTTGTTTCCATCCATCTGGCAAGCACATTTTAAGCAAGCTTTAGAAATATCGCAAAAAATAAAATGCAATAGATAGTACATAAATAGTAGCTAGTAGTAGACAGATACTTAAGGCTTTCAAAATCCAACAACACTTTTGAAATGATGAGTAATAAGATTTAACTAAGTCTGCATCATCTTTTTGACGTGTCTCCATCGATATTTATCACATACTTGACAAAAAGCTTTGACTGAAATTTCCAGTTTCTATTCAGCTTTTCTAATTTAATACATTGTAATGTTCATAAAAATACTTGGATGCAAACCCAGATAGTATACATAATCCAATGAGTGAAGAATCTGTATTACCAAGAACTATTACCTAAAAAAATAGGTTGAAAAGTATGAGATTTTGAAATGCTAAAAATTTGTAGGAATGATGTCCCCTCTGCTCCCAGAGCTTCCTGGTAGTAAGCCAACTAAGGTAGAGCTGAAAATGGAGGCAGCTCAGTAAGTATAATTTCATCTTTTGCATCTACTATATTTGTGATTTTGATTATATTTTTGCTTGTATTCATTGTTGTTTGTCATGATGTTGTTTCCTTGGCCAGGTCTCTAACAGGCAGGGATGCAAACTTGTCACCTTTCAGCGAAATTCGCCATTTTTACCTCAAAATAGGTCATCATGGGAAGGGGCCTGGGTGCCACACATTGATCATTTTATTTGTTTTCAGGCAAAAAAAAATGTTGTCACCTTTTTGGGCCATCACCAGTTTGCACCCCTGAACAGGTCTCTCTAACCTCTAGGGGACTACATAGTCAAATACAGAGTGAAGGAAATAAAGACATCAGTATCTTAGCTTTACATAAATGGTGGCATTGTAGAATGAAAATTACCATCATCACTACGTGAGGTATTGGGTGTTCTCATGTGGTTTTTATGCTGTTGTAATATACCCACACATGTTTTTGTATATTTTTCTCTGGTCAGTGAGCCTTTTCACAAGGCTGGTACAAAAGGAACTCCTCTAACTATTGGCTCAAACCACATCCCCATTCACTGCAAGAATGAGGCCGTTTATCAGTATCATGTTATGTTCACGTAAGTATGACAACACATCTCATTAAGTACTCTATGTCTCCTATGTATTCATCCAGCAGTTATTCAGCAGATACTGGAGGAAATTAAAATAAGAGTATATATATATAGTGTGTGTGTGTATATATATATAAGACAATAATTTTAGCCAAACTTCCCCATGAAATTTAAAGTAGTCCTAATTTTTTATTCTGATAAAGCACTGAAACCTGCAGTAGAACCATAACATGGAGCAGAACAGGGAACCAAATCTGAAATTACACTTAAAGGAAAAATCCACCCTAAAACACTTAAATTCTGTTTAAAAAAACATCTTTTGACACTGTATCTTGTATTTCTGGGCTCATTTTATTTGTTGGTGGGTGGTGTATTCTTGTGATTAATTGGCCAAATGTAGATGACGTGACGTTATAAGATACTTCCAGCACAGCTACAATGGAGTTTAGTAGGAGAAACATTTTCAGTGATCTAAATGTCAGGTTTTAGTGTCAGTCACGCAGAGATTAAGGGCTTCTCTCTAGACTCGTCATTTTCTACCGACACTGTTCAACAATGATACATTGCTGCTTCCAGGTCAGAGGCAAGGTTGAGAGAGAGTGTGGTTACAAAAAAAAGTAAATTACAAAACTTAATCACAAAATAACTCCGGAACGCTTTGAACATCACAGATGGCAGTGTCAGTATCTGAGGGTGGAGTTTTCCTAAAATCTCAGAGGAATCATGCTTAGTACCATTCTAAAGCAACCACTTGTTAAATCCATATTGATAATAACTGGTAATTGGGATGGGAATACCAATTACGTTGTCAGACGTAATCTGTATTATTTCTTTCAGCCCAAATGTTGAGTCAATGGCAATGCGGTTTGGTATGATGAAAGATCACCGCTCAACCACGGGGGAAGTCGTGGCTTTTGATGGATCAGTACTTTACCTGCCTGTCAAACTGGATGAGGTAGGTATCACAGATGTCCTATCTGGTTGATTGACTAAGGTGTGGTGTGTAGCACAGGTTTGGGTGGTAGCTGAAGTTGAGTTGATTTGAATCTAGTTGTGCTTCCAGAGACTGACAAGATTATCTACACAGATCTGAAAATTATGGAAAATGGTTTTTGACAGTTTCCAGGCATTGAATTTTCATTGTGTTGAATTTTACACTGAAAAATGACAGAATCCTGGACACAACTTATTTTTGATCATGTCTGTTATCTGATCCTTGTGCAGGTGGTTTCCCTGAAGAGTTTGAGACGGACCGACAACCAGGAAATAGAAATCAAAGTACAGATGACAAAGATTCTGCCGCCCAACTCGGATCTGTGCCTCCCCTTCTACAATGTGGTGCTTAGGAGGTATAATAGCAGGGTTGCTACGCTGGTCTGAAAATGCGAAAAAGTATGGAAATTAAGTTTGATAATCTTAGTTTGTATGTATGATATTGTACAGAAATTCTGAAGGGAGTATGGAGGAAAACTTTTTCAGTCCCAATACACATATAACTACACATTTTACAGAGTTATAGATCCAGATATTTGTTGTTGCAAAAACACTTTCCTAATATACAGTTAGTTGACAGTCCCTGCTACTATCACCATCAAATTGAACACAGTAAAATCCCATCAAGAAATTAAGGTCTGGGAAAAGTATATATTTTTTAAAATTTTTAAATGGGAAATGTGTAAGAACCCTGTAATAGCCCCTTGGTAGGTAGGTAGGTACTTGATTGATCCCCGGGGGAAATTTCTTTGATTTATTCCCATCTGCCTTGACAGGATTTAAATCGCTTTTGGACTTTTTGCCCAAGGTTTTGATAAATGGCTTGTCCATTGCCAGCTGCGGGAGAAGGGGTCTAAGTGCAGGTGTGTCATGCCAAATAACTAACCAAATAAGCCCTCTTTGTTCTCTATATCATGATAATAATAAACCTTATTTGTGTCGCACTTTTCAAAGTGCTTTACATAGAATAAAACCATGGCAAAAAAGAACTAGAGCAAATGCAAAGAATAGCAGAAAGAAAAAGCAACAACAAAGAGTGACCATAATGGACTACAATAAAATAAAAAATAAACACAATCATAATGTCAGCAGTTAAAAGCAAGTGCATAAAAATTAGTGTTTGGTTCTGTCTTAAAAGAAGCTAGAGAGTTGGCTACTCATATTTCATCAGGAATGTTTAGAGAGTTTAGGGTCCCTGATTGCAAATTCTCAATCACTTTTTGACTTGAGACTTGGGAATAGTGAGAAAAGATTTGTCTGTAGACAATGACTTGGGGAAATAGTAGGTGAAGGCCCCTCTGATTCTGACGTCTCTAACAACAGCGCTCATGAGGACCAAGGTTGATGCAGTATGCAGGTGGCAGGTTTGTCTGGGCTCCCCAGGGTGAGGCCCAGGATGGGGTGACAGATGCGACAGTGCAGTAACATCGATAGGGGCAGAAGCAGGGGCTACAGATGACCTCGTGGCTGCAACACGTCTTTGGTCAGTCGAGGGGGACTGGGTGTTTGAATTCTGCTCAGATGACTCACCGTGTCCTATGTAGAGGCTGTTGTAGGGGATGAAAGTGTCAGGGCCAAGAGAAGTGGCTCCCGACACTTCATCTGGTGGCACACCTTTCTCTTGCCAACCACCTCCATCCAGGTGGCCGAGTGATTAGGAGTAGAGCTGGAGGCAGCAGGAGTATCAGGACAAAGGAGAGAGTTCACTCTAGCGGCATGGAGCGACTCTGTCACTGCAAGGAGGGCCGTCTCGGTCGAATGACCCACCTTGAACCCAGATTGGTGGGGGGTCCAAGAGGTTGTTCTGGTGGAGGTACAAGGACAGTTGATTAAAGACAGCACGTTCAAGACTTTTGGATAGGAAGGGTAGAAGGGAAACTGGTCTGTAGTTTTTTTACCTCAGAGGGGTCAAGTGTTGGTTTCTTCAGAAGGGGGGGTGACTCTGGCAGTCTTGAAAGCAGAGGGAAAGCATCCAGACACCAGATGTATTGATGAGGTGGGTCAGGAAGGGAAAGAGTTCAGGTGCAGTAGACTGAAGGAGAGGGGAGGGGACCGGGTCAAGGGAGCAGGTGGTGGGGCGGCTAGATGTAACAAGGTCAAGGACCTCGTTTGGGGAGAGGGGAGAAAAATGGGCTAGGGCAGGAGGTGGGGAGGAATGAGAGAGGTCTCAACTGTTCAACACACTGCATTAGAAAATGGTCAATTTTCCCCCTTAATCCTGAAAGCCTATCACTGAAGTAACCTAATCAGCTAATTATTATAAGCAAATGGCACCAACATCCCATTTTAAAAAATAAAGAAAAAATCACAGCTCAGCATGTCAGAATATTCAGTATCTCTTTCTCCCTTGTTTTATCAAGGGTAATGAAGATCTTGGGACTGAAGCTAGTGGGACGGAATCATTACGATCCAGACAGTGCAGTTATTCTTGGAAAACATCGGTGAGTACTGGATTACATTTTTGCCTCCAGGAGGCCGGACTAATACCTAGGAGACGTAGTCGTTATACTCCCTTCAAAACCCTGGTTCTCTCTTTTTGCAGGCTGCAGGTGTGGCCAGGCTATTCAACCTGTATCAAGCGCACTGATGGAGGCCTGTACTTGTGTGTGGATGTGTCCCACAAAGTGCTGAGAAATGACTCCGTCTTGGATCTCATGTTAGTTCACTCTTTAGTTCACTAGCCCAAGGAGACACAGCAGTAATGATAATCAGAATCAGAATTTGTTCTGGGGACTTGTAACTCCAATAATCAATTATTATCAAAAAATTCAGAAACTATATTGGACTGTTTAAAAACAAATAAACAATAGCATAATAATAGTAATAGCAAATTATCAGTTAAATGCTAGCTATAAAACAAATTCAATTGTGATCAGGCTTGATCATCTTTACTTTAATCTAGATCTTGGAAGAGTAAAAAGACTGAAGGTGAAAGACTGGCAATGCTGTTAGAATTACTTGCAGATGCATTTTGAATCATGAACCCTCTGTCATATTAATAAACCCTAAGTGAATATATTACAATTTAGACACCTTTACCCTGTAGGCTACGAGCTTACTATAAAGCTCCTGTTAATGTATATACAAACAGACCTGTGAAATTGTTTTTATATATATTAGGGATGTGCCAAAACAGTCGACTATTCGTTTTTGAGGGTCTGCATTGACATTTGTATTATTATTGTTAGTATTTTTCTGTACTTTGTAATTTTTTGCACCTTTTTACTTTTAAAAAAAACAACAACTTTGATTTGGGATATACGCCTTACATCAGACAACGGCTCCATGCTCACTTGCTCGCTCTTGTGTGCTCAAGTCTTAACAAAGATTCTATAATCTGTTCAGTGTTTCCCATACATAGGCTCATCTGTGGCGCACCAACACAATATTGGGACACCGCCACAAAATAAAAAGTTAATGTACAGAAATTGATCTAAATGGATCTCTAATGCATCACGTTATGGTCTCTGTCACACCAGAGGCTGATCTCATTCGGCTGTAGCTTGTAAACACACCACATGCCTTTTTTCCCCTCATCCTCTGGTGTGAGACAGACAGACATCACTTGCTAGACGGACAAGGACAATCTGACAAGCTGTCTGACAAAAACCTGATATCGACTCAACAACGAAAGGTCATCACTTTGTTTTTCCGATATTGAACTTGGGATGTTACTGTCCACAAAGCAACATTACCCCAGCTGCTAGTGGAGTCTTTATATTCAACAAGCCACATAATCATACTGTACATAATCATACTGTACGCATGGAAAATTTATTTTCTCCCACGTTAAACATTTAGTCCCTCAGATGAGCATTGAAAAGTAGAAAACTACTACCACAAATGAGCTAAGGGGAACACTGCTGTTAAGTATCACCTTTGGCTACAACCTGTTCACAGGTTGAAGTTGGTAGTGGTTGAGTTGTTTCCTGCTGTGCCATGTGTAGCATTCTTTTAAACTAATATCTATGGCAAAATAATTTTCATGAGTCAAAATGCAATTCATGCTTGTTTTCTATGGTTGATATTAGTTATTTTGCTCATAGCCCAATAACCTTGTGTTGAATTTTGGCATTTTGTGTACACAAACTAGTCGATTTGTTGTTCAGACCACCCGTCGACTAGTTGTCAGTAATGTGTCTTGCATCTAGTATGGGTACTATGACATGCTCATACAAGTTTAAACATGCAATATGCCATGACCAAGCCACACAAAGCTTTACAAACACCATATCCTTTGATATATTCATTCATATTAAATGCATGGTTGCATGATGCTCTCTTAACACTGAGTGCATCTTTCTACTCAGACAGATTTGTAAAAATATCCCACAACCTCTGTAACCCTGCCTTTGGGACGTGGTTAGAGGTGAGATGGAGGGCAGCGGGAGGCGACTTGGGAAATACTACAGGCTTGTAGCGCCTAGTTAACAAATTTATTTATAAAACCCTTTCAACAGACAAGAGCAAAACTATGACCTTTGACCCCTAATGTCCTCCAGGAAAGTGATGTACCAACAGGGCAAAGAGCGCTTCCAAGACGAATGCACCAAGGAGCTGATCGGCAGCATCGTCATCACCCGCTACAATAACCGCACTTACCGCATTGATGACATTGAGTGGAGTAAATCGCCCAAAGACACCTTCACTATGTTTGATGGTTCAGAAACCAGCTTTGTGGACTACTACAGGTAAGCATGTTCTGTTCATGAACTCATTACAACTGAACTGGTAAGTGAACTTTCAAGCCTTGGTGGGGGTTTCATGTACTTGTGTTGCTGCAGTACTGTCATTACACAGTCTTGTATTTTTCTGCCAAGTGCACCTTATTGAAGCCAGCAGTGCAAGTCTCCTCTTTGTTATAGCTGGCCATTGGTCTGTTTTCTTCACAGCACTTACGTAATTGTTTTCCGACAAAGTGCTACACTATTGTTGTTATTGTTATGTCATTGCATGGGCTCTAACTTTGTGTAACGTATCCAAACAGCAAAAACTATGGCATTACAATTAAAGAGATGGACCAGCCTCTGCTCATCCATCGGCCGAAGGAGAGGTCCAAGCCTGGAGGGAAGGTACAACTTCTCAGCACTAATTATTTCCGCATGATTACATTCTTTCAAGGCTCTCAGGTCAGACATGATTTCTGTAATGGCAAATAAAGCCCTGTCAGGTTGGCTTCTCAGCAGACCTAACCAGAATTCTTGGAGCAGATTGCCCCCTTGTGGCTAGAATGAGCAGCAGAAGTTTATAGGTTTCAATATACATATATTTCAAGAATTCTGGTATGCCTTACAAATTATACCAATTTAACGATAAAGCATTTGATCTAATATAATATAACAGTAATACATCTCATTTGTTATCATATCAAGTGGTCTTATGCTTTCCCATGTTGAGATATTGGACTCGGCATTTCCTCAAGCTACTCCAGCATCTGTGATATTTCTTCTATACAGATAGATAGTCTGTTAGTCCATCAGGAGCATAATAATATACATTATAATAAAGGTAAAGAAGAAATAATATATACAGTGAAAAAATATGTAGTCTAACTGGAAAAATAACTAATCCACATATTGATTTATTACAGCAAATCATTACGGGAGAGATCCTTCTAGTGCCAGAGCTCTCCTTTATGACAGGAATCCCTGAGAAAATGAGGAAGGACTTCCGAGCCATGAAGGTAAAGGCAATGTGTCAATACTGCATTCTTCTTCCCAGAGGCTGTTCTTTCACCTCCACCTATCAGTTGACGCCTAGTCCTGCTTCATGTAGGTGCTGTGCTCTATACTGATACTGATACTCTGATACTGATTGATTTATTTATTTTATTTATTTTGGTTGGAGCTGCCAATAGTTGACAGTTTTTGCCCATATTCAAGATGTTTAAATCTTATTATATATTTAAAATAATTCCAAAAAGATGAAAAGCATTCAGTGTTTTCCCCCAGAATATTATTCTTGGCAGGGTGGAAAAGCCAATGAAACAGTATTTAGACCAATTGGGACACTAAAACAACCATGCATATTTGTGTGGAATTCAATACAAATTCTGCATTAGAATCAATCAATTCAGGTTAAGGGCTTCCCTTAGACAACCAGTGTAGTATTGATCAATTCTACAAAAAATGTAATCAATCTGCACAATATCCATCATATCAGAGATGGACGACACTGACTGGCCTGTATCAGATTTTTCATAAAAGACCAGTGTCAGCCCCATATATTGGACTAACCGTAGTCTGGACATTCACCACTTATACACCAGATTATATGCCACTAATTATTATTATTATTAACCTATTCTCCAAGGTGTAGGACAATGAGCAATATATATCCATAATGTCAGGAGATTCAGGTCTGAATACATATCAATATTTACAATGAAAATCCCTGACGACAGACTTAATGAGAATGACTTCACTGCCCATCGTAGGACCTGACCATGCACATCAATGTGAGTGGCGAGCAGCACACCCATTCCATAAAGCAGCTTCTGAAGAACATTGGCACCAACCCTGAGACCCTGAAGGAGCTCAACCGATGGGGACTGGACATCGGCACCGAGATCCTGGTGGTGAGGCCCTACATTTACATTTGTTCATTTCCAAAACACCATGTATCACCTACTATTTCTTAAAACAGTGGTTCACTTAGGTGATTTTATTTTTGTAGAAAGGCCAAACTTTAAATCCCCTTTTAAATGTTATTTAAAAACCTAAAATGCAATTCAACAGGATCCAATATAGTGGGGTTAAAATGGAGGTAATTTGGCCTCCAGATTCAGTCCCCTGACTCGGAGTCAGAATCAATCACTACTATGTCATCCACCCATCCCTCCCCTCCATGAATTCAGGAAATCTATTGTGGATGCTGGCCTGTTTAAACTGTTAGCAGGTCTGAGAGGGTGTCCTGACTTCCACTTTTAACCTGCTTCATGACTGTGAACCTTCTCTCGCAGCCTGCTGTGGAGGCTGGCAGGGAGGAGATCAAGTCAACTAGGCAGAGGATGTCAGGGGACTGCTCTTTTAGCATCCAACTCTTAAGATCCACTAGCTTGGTGACAAGGAGAAGCCCAGAGCTGTTCCTGACTGTCCATGATCTGTCAGAGTTGAGCAATCACATTGGTCTTGGTATTCATCCCTTATTTGTGCATCCAGACAAGTTCTATTTCTCGTAGGCTTCGCCGTTTAGGCTTCGCCGTTTAGGCTTCGCCATTTAGGCTTTGCCATTTAGGCTTCGCCTTATGGGCTATGCTCGTGCGCGTGCGCGCGAGCACTGAAACTTTCAACGATGCACCTATCAGCTGGGGCTCCGCCCCCAGGCACCTGTATATAAGGCCGTGCTTGCTGGCATTCTTTCTCTTCTTTCTTTCAGCGAACACCAGTAAGCTAAAAGATGCAATCTACAATTCCTACCCCAACGGCCCTTTTCAGGGCCAGGTATTGTGTTTCCTGCCCGGCAGATCTTCTGCCGGAGGACGGCCACTCCGCCTGCTTCCGCTGCCTCGGCGCGAAGCACGCAAGTGCCGCCGTCGGAGAGGTGGTGAGCTGCGCCGCTT
>CABFOQ010054736.1:0-11903 GCA_900660455.1 Gephyroberyx darwinii
ACCCTGATCCCTGCACTGGATGGACAGGCAAATTCTACATTATGTATACACACACACACACACACACACACACACACACACACACACACACACACACACACATTTACACTTCATCAGCATTTAATCAACTCTTTCACACAAGACTGGCTGTAACCAAATTCTGGCAGCTGACAACCCCTTTAAACTGATGGAGATAAGAAAGAGACAGAGAAACATCCATTTAGATATTAAAGGAGGTCAATCTGTTGTGCATAAAGTGAAGGAATGACAGTTGGAGGGAGAGTGACAAAGAGGGAATGAAGGCGTAAGAATGGGATGATGGAAAGAGAGAAAGGAGGGAACATTAGTGAATACATGAGTGCTTCATCTGCAGCCTGTCAGATCAAGCAGTCCTTTAATGCTTTAATTATCAGATTGCAGCAACATTTACCACAGAAAAACCTGCTTTTGTGAGTGTGTGTGTGAGATCAGCAATCTAAAACCAATGATGTACTCAAATTTAACTGATGTCCAAATTTGTAACCCCATTCATCTCTCTATCCTACACAAACCAAATAAATAATAAGGATGAATAGTTGTGCTACATAGGTTGCCTTTGTACACACACAACTTCTCTTCACAACGAGTAGCAATTACACAAGGATTAAAAAAGATTTTGTCTTTTAAAATCAAGTTTTAAAATCAACACACATTTTTTTTCATCCATTATTAATGTTATGAGTTTTTGACTTCATACAGTGATACATTCGTAGATGTAGCTTGTAGCAAGGCTGCAAGTGAGAAACAGGTACCTCCAACACAGACAAGCAGATACACATATTGTATCTAAAACTCATTCATGCACGCACACATTCATTCCCCCCAACACACATACATGCATATTTACACTTTACTTAATATACTCTTTCACATAACTCGGGTTGTAGCCAAAAGCTGACAGCTACCGGCACTTTGAAACTGATAGAGATAAGAAAGTGAGAGAGAGACAGAACAAATCTTGTGCTTTATAGAGGTCAAGAGAGGCAAAGTTTATGAAGAAAAAGTATGGGAGAGAGAGTTAAGGAGAGATGATGGACGTAGAGAGAAAAGGAGGGAACATTAGTGAAGAAATGAGTGCTTCATCTGTAGCATGTCAGGTCAAGTAGTCCTTCAACGCTTTTATTATCAGATAGATGCAACATTTACCACAGAAGAACCCCCCCCCTTTTTGTGTGGGGGGATGTTTGAATGTGTGTGTGTGTGAGTGTTTATGACTGTCTCTGTGAGTGCACTATTTTGCATGTGTTTTGAGTGGTGGAACATTCAAATATGACGAGTCACCAAAACAAGATTAGAAGTTCTCTCCGGCACTCAAAAATAACACCATCATTCAGGATGTGGGACATTTGCAAACACTGGGGAAAAAAACATGATACTGTGCAGTGCAAACCAACATCAAGATAGGACCAAATATGGAATAATTTTTCAATTTGGAATTTTTGGAGAGGCCAGAACCTTTTTTAGTGGACGGCAAACCATGACCTGTAGAGGCCAGTTTGAGCATGCTTGCCTCCATGCTCCACAGTTCTCTCCACTTCAAACTTCTCTTCTCTAAACTCTCCCAATTCACCCACTGCCCTTGTTTTTCCTGCAGCACTGCCTTAGTACATCTTACTACCTCCTCCTGACGATGTACTTCTTCAACTACCAGTTTTCTTTTTTCTACTGCTGTCACTTTACTCCACACAGGTTTCCCTGCACACAGCACTAAGCCCCCACGCCCATGCTGCACCTGGCCTACGATGTCCCTACGTTGAAGGGCTGCCTGTGCTTGCTGCACTGCCTCTTTTGGGTTCCACTTCCTCCCTGTTTTAACCGTAGGCACTACGCTTCTAACCACTGGATTATTTGACTGAGTCAGAGTCATTTCCAGTCTAACCTTGGCACACTTGTACTCCTCTGTCAGGTTAGAAATCGGCAGCTCTAACATGTCTTTCCCGTACAAGGCCACACTGCTTAGACAGCGTGGGGCTCCAAGCCATTTTCTAATAAATGAGTTAATCATCCTTTCTAGTTTTTCTACCTTCAATAGGGGAACCTACATACACTGTCAACGGCCACATCAGCCGAGGCAACAATCCAAACTGCAGACACCACAATTTTAACTTTCCTGGGAGCCTGTAATGCCTTGTATCATTTCCTGCCTCAACTCCTGATATTGACCCTTATCACTGAGGCTTGCATCGTACCATCTCCCTAAGCTTTTGATCGGTTTCTCTATCACTGTTGGCACCACTTCATCATCTATAAAAAACCTTTTTGTCTACTACCTTCCCTTTAATAATCGAAATACTCCTAGACTTACTTGGCTTCATTTTCATCCTAGCCCACTGTAAATTACTATTTAGCTTATTCAGTAACCTATTGGTATATGGAGCTGTTGATGTCATAGTCGTCATATCATCCATGTAAGCCCTAATTGGTGGGAGGCGCAGCCCTCCCTGTAGCCTTTCCCCACCCACTACCCATTTTGAAGCCCTAATAATGACTCCATTGCCATGGTACAAGGATAAAATAATCTCAAAAACATAAATATACAGTATATCAGCAGAGAATGAGGCCTTAGGGAATTGTTACATTGTTTATACAAGATAAACTAATCATTCATCCATCCAAACAGAAGTCTAAGCAGAATGCCAGTGATAGTCCCACAAGTCAGAAGGCCTAGGCCAACCATGGACCTACAGTAGCCATATTTCCATGTGAAATTATAAGTTCACAAGTATCAATGAGTTCCTCATTGAAAATAGGACTATTAAAAGGACAATAAGTACATTAAGTATTTCAATTGCCCCATTGCACAAAATGGCCATAATATATCTGCAGGAGTTGATAGGGTCATTGATCAATAGAAACAATTACTTTGCTGAGATTTCTACAATAATTTTCCGGCCAGTACCCAATGGAAATGGTTTGCATTGCCGCTTATCCCGCCATGCCGAACATGGTTATTTGATTCTGATAGACAATGTTCGCCTTGTGAAATCATGTCTGGTTTGTAACTACTGTCGGTTGTGGCTCTCTGCAGATCAAACTTATAACAACAGACACTAACAACCTGCACCTTCTCCTTGGGATTTCAGATTCTGATTCTTTCAGATTATGTTAAAATGTGAAGGATTTCATCTTGACTTTTTTGTTTGTTTTGAAGTGACATGCTCTCATAAGCTCCTTGCTTTTATTATTGTATTGTATTACTGTGTGTCACTCTATGTGATCAAATAAACTTAAACGTGGCGCTCAAACGCTCTGTGGATTTTTTTTTTGCACATGTGCATGTGTGCAAGTGTGCATATTTTTTGTGAAGGTGCCAGCATGCAATGCTTGATGTGTTTCTCCCACTGTTTTGCTCAGTTAGCATCAGTGGCTAATCAGTGGCTAATCAGAGTTAGCAGGGAGACTAGATTGGCATAAGTTGGCATTAGCTGGTGCATTAGCAAGTGTTGGGCAATTATTTTAATGATGTAAATTGGACTGAGATTTCCCCCTGCACAGGAATGAACAGGAGAAATGTAACAATGATTATGATTAGGCAGCTAATTATAGTATCAGCTCAATGTGGCACATACGCCTAGACAAAGTCTATTTACTTAGAAGGCAGACAGGGGTGCTTCTGGGGTGTTCGCTGATTGCAATGTGTTGGTGTGTGTTGTGTGTGTGTGTGTGTGTGAGATTGTGTGTGCTTACAACATTATGAGAGAAAAAATATGTTTTTCATTCACACACACACACACACACACACACACACACAGACACACACACACTCGCTCTTTGAGTGAATGTACTGGTGGAGTGACATTTCCCTGACTCTGTTATCCATCATATGTGAATTATACCCAATTTATAAAGGAGTGATACAGAATTATGAGGCATATCTCCGATATTTCCCATAAGAGGTAACATTTCTATTCTGAATTAGAAGACAAATTCTACTCCAGGTTGTCACATATGGATAATGATGATATGGTATGAAGAGGTAATGAAAAAGATGGTTAACTTTGGTTAAAGATCAAGCTGGTGGAGATTCAGGAGGGCGAGGAATCCATACGAATGCACATGCATTACTGTTCTTGGATAGAAGTCACTAAAACCCACGCTAAAACTGATTCATGTTCCAATTGATATTCATACACTGTTTGACATTTTACAGTATGACATTTTATAGGTCCTTTTCACTATAGCCTTGTTCTAGATGATATAGACATAAGATACCCTGCACACCTCTGTATATTTTGAAATGATTTGCAATTACAGTCTTTAGTGGTAACCACGTTAGATCCACAGTCTTGCTCCATTGCCATTGCTAAGCAATAAATGATTCAATGAATGTGAATCTTTGAATGTGGGGGATGACTTCCTGTGAAACTAGAAATGAGGTGGCATTTTTCAGTAGCAGTAGCTCTATTTGTACCTCTGAGGGGGCAGACGCATGGCACCCATAGTAAGCCACGGCCAACAACTCTATCAAGGGCTCTGTTTATACCTAAAAAGAAAAGACAAAAAAGTAATGCAGCATTTACAGGGTGAGGTAGTTACTAACCCCGTGTGTCTAGGAGAATGGCAGGGCAGGCAGTCAATTACAATCTGGTACCACTTGGTTTGCCTCAGAGAAAATGCTAGGCAATGAAATGAACTTGATTTTCAATCAAGAAACAGGACAAAATGTATAACTTCTCCCTTTTGTGGAGGGCACAGGGACACAAGCAATCTTTTTTTTTTTTAATTAGCACTAATCACCTTGTTGCTTTGCATTCACCTATTTCTGACTGTTTTAGGTGTTAGCTTTAGGGCTCTCCTCCCTCCATTCTCCTTTTTCTCCCATTTGCTCCCTCCTCCCTCTCTCTCATATATGCTGAGAAAAGAGGGATGAGGGAAGATGAAGAGGAAGGAGCAGAAGAGAAGAAACAGAAAAGAGGATGATGAAGAGGAAATGCAAATGACGAGGTAAGAAGTGGGAGTGGCCAGAAGGAAGGGAAAGAGGATGGGTGGGATGGAGAAGAGAGGGGGAAGAGAGAGAGAGTGAGAGAGAGAGGGAGAGGGAGAGGGGGAGAGAGAGAGAGTATCCAAGAGTGCCAGACAGGGCATGTGTATATACAGTAGTATGTGCCACCATTGATGTGATGCTACTTCACGTGTGCATAGGCTCATATGTAAGGGTGCCTGTGCATATGCACTTCTGTATATAGGACTACATTCCCCAGCAGGCCACAGCCAGGCGGCCATCTTGCTGCAGGTGAACCACAGTGGAATCTGCACCATTGTGTCATGTAAAATATGGACATATGTGTGTGTAGGTGTTGTGTTGTGTTGTGCTGAGATGTGTTCACACGCCCTTGGCTGCTACTGAAGCAGATTAAGGAGGCTGGGTGTCTGACCTGGCTGTTTCAGGCTGGGCATCATCCCTGACAGAAAGAGGGGGCAGAGGGCACTTCTGTATCCCTCTTGAGGTGCACCCAGCCTGGGTTACCCTGCCACCCTGTGACCCTTCTGCTGGAGGATCAGGCTGGAAGTGCCACTGTTGGGTAATTGGCCTGTCTGTCCGCTTGTCGCCACACACACAAAGCCTGACACAACACACACAGACCTTTCTCTGTGCCTGGGCTGTGGGAGTATGTGTGTGGGAGGGAATGTGTGTGTGTCTGTGTGTGTGTGTATGTGTGTGGGTGGATGCTAAATGCTGGGAATGTATATTCAGTCTTCAATCTTAAAATCAAGCTTTCTCTCCAATGCAGACAAGATAAAGAGAGAAAGAGACCGAGAAAGAAAGAGACAGATAGAATTGGTGTCTAACATGTATATAATATAAATATCTAATGTAACACTGACAGACAGAAAAACAAATCTCTGGGATTTGGTGCAATATTTCCACAGCCATTCATTTAAGTCAAACGCACCTCACACATCAGATATTTTCTGACCCACATCTGATGTGAGCAAGTGACCCCCACGGCCCCAGAAGAAATAACTTGGCCTTTTCCAACCCTCTCTTTTTATTTTCTCCCCTTCTCCCAATTACACGCAGGCCAAGCATGGGATAATTGCTCTTCACAAAATGTGCCAGATTAGCTGACCCCATAAAACAATACAAGAGCGCTCTCAGAAAAGAAATACACTTTCCAAATGAGTTTTTATTTTGAGTTACATCCATTAGTCATTAAGTGGCTTGTATGTCATTAGCATTGCTGTGCCACGTCTTAGGGTCATGATGAGGTCAAGCTCTACTAGGTGTTAGAGGGCAGAGGACGGTGAATAAAGTCATAGGAGGGATTAATCAAGGGTCAGTCTGAGGACAAGTAAATCAACGTTGCACCTCCACCATCTGACAAATGATTTATACACACTTCATTTTTAAGAATCTGCCAATGTATGTGTGTGTGAGTTAAAGAGACATCGCAAAGAGAGAGAGAGTGAGAGAAAGAGAAGGGGGCAGGAATAGAGATGCTGGCTAATCTTTGGTTGCCTTGAGTTTAAGAGGTCAGGGATTAGTGAGGGATTATTGTGACAAGTGCTTCTGTCATGTGCATTTTTAGGAGGAGTCACAACTACAGGGAAAGAAGAATGTTTCAAAGTACATCTGGGTAAAAATTTAACTCTTGCAGTGGTGTGAAGATTTATTACACATGTATTACACATTTAGACCCAGACCCTTACACAGCCTCCCATGAGCAAATTAAACAAAAAAAACAGCATGGTGGGTAAAATTGTGTTGAAAAATAAAGCCTTTTGTGTGATAATGTCGACAATGAGCTGCAAAACAATTACGGTGCAATCACACTGATAGTATTTTCTTTAGTCCGAACCATAGTTGGTTTACTTTTTTGTATTTGGTTTGTTTAGGTTCACACTGTGTTTGAGAAATATTTCAGAGTTAATGTTGTCAATAGTTGTCTGGTTTGGGAAATATCCGTTTCTGACCTACCTATCATAACCCCAACAGTCACTGGACCTGTAACTTGAATCCAGAAGGATCTCAAGCTGCTCATCAGCAATATCTGTTGAGTTATTGTATTATCCTCTACTTGCTTTGTTGTGCGTATTAACAGGAGAAGGCAAAAGGTGTTGTTGTCTCTGCAACTAAATAGAATAACAATGACATGCTGTGTCCATGTGTGTGTGTGCGTGCTATTTGGCCACAAAGTGCCTATTAAATACCAGAGAGCATACTGCAGACAGGGTAACGCTAGTCTGACTCTAGCCTCCACAGTCATGTTTCTGCTGATTAGTCTCTGCATATGACACCTGACACTCATCCACATGTGAAAACACACAAGCGTTGCATTCCTGCTGTTGATAAGTACATCATTACAGCATTGAAAGTGGTCATTGACTAGTTCCACATATAATTACATAATCATGGTTTGAAATATGATTTTACCCAGAAAGATCACAGCGCCCCAGTCAATGAATGCTTAAATAGAACCACATAGGGGAAGCAGGCCAGTCTTTGATTGGCTCTGACAGGCTGTATGCAACTGAGGCAGCCTTGTGGATAATTTGATTGGATGAGACGTGCATGCTACTGGCTGAAGTGCTACAACTTTGGAGCAATGACACAACATTGCATTATACCCATTCTACCATTTTAGCAACCATGCAGCAGCTTCATTGATCAGATTTAGCCTCAACGCTATCATTTTGATCAGAAGCGAAGGAGTGAAAAAGCCCCCTCTAATGAAGCATTTGACAAGAAAAGTAAAACTATTGGGCCATTTATGTTATGAGTCGATTTAAGACCATTGCTTACAAAATATTTTTTGGGGATGAAATAATTTGTATTGATGAAATATTGACTGCTGAATTTCAGGTCTAATGCTTTTTCTAAAAGGAAACCCATAGCATTTTGGGAAAAGAAAGTACTTGAAAGGGTACTTGAAGGGTTGAAATTACACTAATTGTATGTGTGTCTGGGGGGTGGGGGATTGTTCTTAATGTTATTGGTTATTGTGTGATCATGTTCGAATTTGTTACATTCATCAGCTACATTCATAACAAACATTTCTCTGTAAAGCCTGATTCAGACTGTCCTGAAGATTTTTGGCCGTCTTGGGTTGCTTGGCCATCTTGGGCGTCTTGGGTTGATGAGTGAGATGGAGTCACCAATGAGCAATCAAGTGCCACCGTGTTGGGTATTACCCTCCATCAGAATTTCTTAGCCATGTTCCAGCAGCCTGGCAGGTCCTACAATGCTCTACCAGTGAGTTAGCATTATGATGATCGAAAAGGAATTTGGATGAATGGGAAAGAGTGCTTGAGGATGGAAAGAGGATGATGGCAGAGGAGATGATTGGATGTGTGAAGAAAAGCGCTTAGGCACCAAGCTGGAGTGGTTATGTGTCTGGGACAACAGGGCTGATACTGTATGTGTGTGTGTGTGTTTGCATGTGTGAGAAATCTACTAGCTACAGGTTAGTGGAAAATTCTCAATGGCTCAATTACACAGTCTTGTATAACCTGGGGGGACTGGCTGATAGGTCTATTAGCTCATAGTCAGGGTACCAATGCTGCCAGTGTGACCTACACACACACTTACACACAAACAAGTGTACACACACAGGTTCATAGGCCTGTATCCACACAATTCTCACACTCTTTTTCACACTTTCTTTAGCTACACTGATTTGTAGGTTAGTAAATAATCTGAATGCAAAGGTGTCCAGTCTTTTCATCAGATGATGATGATCACTAACTGTGATTGCAGGATTAAAAAAAAAGCAATGCTCCAATCCAATCCAACTTTTGTATACCTCTAAATTGTTGGATATAATAAAGCACCATCCTGGACTCTGGTAAAAGTGCCTGATTTCGACCATGTGTGGTACATGTAAAAGCTGTCTCAACTCAAAGAGAAAAGTAATGATATACTATGTAAGAGAATATAAATGATCAGCTCATTCTGTCTCTGAGACCGTCTCTCTCCATCTCCCCATCCTTTTCTCTCCCTACAATGCATAATGTGTGCTTCTCTCAAACATATCAAAAGGAGCACACATTTCCAAGATTCCCATTGATATAAGCAGAGATGATATTTGGGGTGAGTGAGCACAGCTAGGTTACTGCATTGATGGCTTCATTTTCAGCAAGGAATGCCCTTGTAAAAATCCAACATAATGACAATGGAGTCAATTCAGTATCGGTTTAGAATATGAAATGTGACTTTTAGAATTTGCTCAAGCAATTAAAGTTTCAAAATCAATCATGCATTCACAACTGAATTGTGTTTGCGTGCGTGCGTTTAACTTCCTTTTACTCGAGTGTAACAAAGTGTAGCAACTGAATTCGGAAACGATGGACTCTTCGATCACGGTACGTAGGCGCACGCAATCTTTATTCACACAGAGTTCATGGACGCCACTGGTGTGAGGACGTGACGGCCCAGCAAAGCCTTCTTGATGGATTTGTAGTCGTTCTGGGAGGGAGCCGGCAGTCTGGGTGTCCCCAGTGAGCAGGGGAAGGAGGTGCACAGCCCACTCCTCTTCAGGCCACCCACACGCCACTGCCAACCATATATACCTGAGTAATCACTAACTCATTGCAGCTGTGTCTGCTGAGGCAGCATAGCCACTCCTGACTCTCCACGCCCAGCTGATGAGCTCAAACCCCACCACTACTGCCACTACTAGAAACTCAAAATCAATATATGCAATATATATGTATGCAATCAATCAATCACATACTGTAGATCCAGTTCTTGGACTTGCAAAAGCTCTTTCTTGTGTGTGAGTTTGTGTGAGCTTGCATGCATGCATACTCATGGACATTCTTATTTGTATCACTTAGAAGCCGAAGAAGAGCAATAAATTCAAGGTTGGAAAATAAGGGATGTATTTTAGGAAGAAGGAACAAGCCAGTGAATTTAATTAGCAATGAATTAGTGCCGAATCGCACAGAGCAGCCCTCCCTCTAAAGGAAAAAAACATTAAAAACTCATTTGCACCAGAAAGACATTCTCCCATATTTCCATTCTTCATATACATTTCTTGCCAGAACAAAATGAAGATACATTATGCAGCTGTGCATTTTTTTGGCACTTTACACTGAGTTTTTATTGTGTTGGAAAGTGCTGTCACTGCAACACAGGCTTTTCCCTCTGTGATTCTCACTCTTGCATGTTCCAGCTAATACTGGTTGAGCAATACAAATGACTTTCGAAATAAACTCTCAAAGAAAATGTTTAGAAATAATAGCTGTATGTACGTGTATGTGAGCACATGTCTCCGTGTGTTTGTGTGCATGTCTTATTTGTCGTTTCTAAAATTTCTCTCCTCCATCTCTTTAACACGTCCCTCTCCCAACCCCTCAATTCCACCTTTCTTCCCTTCATTACTCTTCTACTCCAGCAAGCCCTCGTCCCTCACCTATTCCATCGTGCACCTCCCACATCATCATCTATGTCTAACCTTCCTTCCCTACGTCTGCTCCCTCTCAAATATGACCCTTGACTTCAGCCCATAACCCCATGTTGTTTTGATCCAAATACCAAGATCATATCCTGTCAAAGGTCCCACATTGACAAGGACTGTACCATTCCCTTAGGCCTTCCTCTATGGTGTCCCCAAAATGTCAGATTTTCAGGAAGTAAAAGCGCATTGTTCTTAGCTTGCCTGCCATGTATTTTAGAGTTTATCTAATGGGGTTTTGAAGAGTCATGGACTGTTTTCAAGCCGTAGAGGACCACGTCTGGCTTTTCTTTTTTTTTTTTAGCTCAGCCAGAATTCATGGAATAATTTAAAGTGGGCATCTAAGCACTTAGTTTGGATGTAATGTTTGTTTTTTTAACCTTGTTATAAGTGGTTTTCTATTATTGTTTTTACTGGCTAAGAATCAATTACCCTCTGGGATAATAAAAATCTTTCCCTTAGCTCGGTCTTTTACACCATCTCCTATTCCGTCTTTCTCCTCTACCCCTCCCATTGTGTCTCCTTCCCTTTCCCATCTGTAATCTCTTCCCTTACTTCATTCCCTTCACCTTCATTCATCTTCCTCTCTGCCCTCTATTGTTACTCATTCAATCTATGATCCCATCCTCATTTCCCTGTTCTCTCCCTTCTTCTCTCTACCTGCCGCACTCATCCTTTCCAACCTCACTTATGACCTCTGACAGTCTTCTCCTCCACACTCACCCCTTTCCCTGGCACTTTTACCCTATAACATGATTCTTTTTTATAGCATATTTTATTACATAATGCCACCTATAGCCTATGCTGTGCTATATACAGCTACAGCTACTAACTGGAACTGTCAGGGAAATTTGATTGACATTTTCACAAGACGGGGTCCTTGTACATTTCATTTCAAAGTTCCATACCATTTCCAAACCTAAATTTATTTGACTGGATTTGAAGATTTTGGTTGGATTTGAAGATTTGAAGATTTTGGTTGTTGGCCAGGAGCTATGTTGCATGATGTATGCTGATAGCACAAGATTGTGTGCAAGATTATGTATGTGTGTGTGTGTGTGTGTCCTCCTTCCCTCACCGGAACTCCTTCCCTTCCTAACCCACCTCATCAACACATCTCTGGTGTCTGGATGCTTTCCCTCCGCCTTCAAGCCTGCCAGAGTCACCCCCCTTCTGAAGAAACCAACACTTGACCCTGCTGAGATCAAGAACTACAGACCGGTTTCCCTTCTACCTTTCCTATCCAAAACTCTTGAACGCGCTGTCTTCAATCAACTGTCCTCGTACCTCCACCAGAACAACCTACTGGATCCTGAGGGTCACAGAGGGTCTGTGTCAGGACCACGCAGGCTCACTACTGGGGTTCCGCAAGGCTCAGTTCTGGGTCCTCTTCTTTTTTCCCTCTACACAACATCTCTTGGTTCTGTTATCCGCTCCCATGACTTCTCCTACCACTGCTATGCAGAT